>PVJO010010156.1:0-65518 GCA_004026905.1 Hystrix cristata
TGAACTTTGTTTATACGTTCCCTCATTGAAGGAAATCTTGGTTGCTTCTAGCAGTTTTGTTGCTACTATAAATAAAGCTTCTGGAAATATTTCAGTCTGGTTTTCATGTAGATGTAGTTTTCACATCAGGTGGTAAATACTTAGCAGTACAATGCTGGGCATATGGAAAAACCATGTTTAGTTGGTAAGAAGCTGCCAAACTGTCTTCAGTTATGTCATTTTGCACCAACCAGCAAGCATGAAGCATTCTTACTATTCTGCATTGTTACTCATGGAAGATTTTGTCAGATTTTTGTTTGCTTGCTTGCTTGCCTTTCTTGTTTTGATAGCCATTCTAAAAGGCATATAGTGCTATAATTTTATGGTTTTAATATCCTGTTCCCTAATGAAAAATGATGTTGAGAATCTTCTCATATGCTGATTTGCTTTTAGTATTTTCTTTGATACGATGCTTGTTTAAAGCTTTTACTTATTTTTGTGTTCAGAAAAACTTTAGATTCACAAAAATGTAGAATGGGAAATACAGACAGTTTCCACGCAATCCCGTTCCCAATGCATGCACAGCCTTCCGTATTTTTTGCTCATTTATACTTACTTGTGCATGCATGTGTGCGTGCATGTGTGAGCGCGTGCCTGTGTGTGTTGCGCAGGAACAAATGAAGGAATTCACACATGCTAAGCACACGATCTACCACTGAGCTATGTCCCAGCCCCGACCATTTTTATTGGGTTGTACGTAATTTGGAGTCTAAAAATTACATACATGATTTGGATGAAAGTCCCTTATTAAGTATGCTTTTTGCAAATATTTTATGTGACCTCTTTTGTCATAGTGCTTTTCACAGAGCAGAAATTTTATCATTCATAAAGTCCAAACTATATAATGTTTCTTTCATGGATTATGCTTTTAGTTTTACATCTAAAAGTTCATTGCCAAATGTAAGGTCAAATAGATTTTCTCATATGGGTCTAGAAGCTTTGTAGTTTCCTATATTTATATTGTTTTAGAGGCATTTTGAATAGATTTTTCTGAAACATGCAAGATATATATCTACGTTCATTTTTTACCATGTGGTTGTCCAAATATTACAGCAGCTTTTGTTGAAATGACCATCTAATTTTCATTCAATTGCCTTGTGTATATTTTAGGACTTTATATTCTGGTCTGTTGATCTAGGTATATATGGCTTTTCCCAGTATGACACTTACTTGATTGTTGCAATTTTAGTAAATCTGGAATCCATGAGTGTCAGTCCTCCGAGTTAGCTTTTTATCTATTATTATCTTGGCTTTTGTAGGTCTTCTCTGCTATTCCACATAAATGTTCAAATCAGTTTGTTCATATCTACAAAACAAGTCAAGGGAATTTTGGTTTGGGATTGCACTGAATCCAAAGATACAGTTAAGAGCAATAAACATCTTAGCCATTATTCAGTTTTCATTTCATAAATACAGGCTATCAATCTATTTCTTTAGATTTTCTTTGATTTTTCCCTCACCTTTGGAGTTTTCATATATAAATTCTTACATATACATTTTCTTTATTTATATTTAAATATTTAACTTATGATTTTCAAATTCTGATTGGCCATTGCCCTATAGAAGACAAGTAATTGAAATTTAGATTGAAACTATATGAATTAGTTTCCTAAGTCTGCCTTAACGAAGCACTACACACTGAGTTCTTTAAACAAGAAATCTATTCTATATATCACTCTGAAAGCTAGACATTTAAATTAAAGATGTTGGTAAAACCATGATTTTTTTTTTTGAGAATTCTTCCCTTCTTTCTAAATTCAGATGTTGGCTTTTGATTCTTGACCTACTTTGACTTGCACCTGCATTCCTTTGTTTCTTTGTCTCTATTGTCACATAAAGGTCTTCAAATTTGTCTCTGTCCAAATTTCCTCTTTGCTATGATGACACTGACAGTATTGGTTTAAATGTCACCATAATGCCAGGAGCTTGCTCAGTAACTAATTACTCAGGAGGCTAAGGTGAGAGGATTGAGGGTTTGAAGACAGAACAGGGAAATAAAAAGTCCATCCAAATTACTTCATTTTTAGTTGATCACATCTGAAAATATTTATTTTCAAATAAGGTTAACAGCCATAGGTATGCTGCTTAAGGTTTCAACATATCTTTTAGAAGAGTATATGATTCTGCTTGTAACACTGTGTACCCGCTGACATTGCTATGCCAGCTGGGTAATTACAGGAATGTTTTGGTTGAATTTCTCTGATTTTCTAAATAGATAATCATTTCATCTACAAACAAAGACCAATTTTTCCTCTTCCATTTTCTTCCTTTGTTACCTTGTTACATTAGGGAGTGTTTCCAACAGAAGCTTGAATAAGAACAGTGAAGGAATGTCATTGCATTGCTCCCAATCTTACAAAAAACGTCTCTTTCCTTAACCTTTTATTTTGTTGTTAACTGTACTTTGTAGTATTCTTAGTCAGTTTGATAGTCTTCTTCAGTTTCCTAATTCGAATACCATTTTCATCATGACTAGGATTTGCATTTTATTAAATGTCTGTTTTTTACATTGATTGAAGGATCATATTATTTTTCTTCTTCAGCCAAGTTCTATGGTAGGTTATCCTGATAGACTTCAGAATGTTTAACCAACCTTAGATACTGAGATGTATATATCTTACTTGGTCATAGTGCCTACAACTTCTTATACATTCCTAGACGTGGTTTGTGAACATTTGTTGAGTATTTTTGCATGTGTTCATGAGAGATGAGAGCCTCTATTTTCTGCAACTTTCTATTTGATTTCGATATTAAAATAGTTAGAATGTGGTCTTTCTGCTTCTCCTTTATGAAAGAGTCTGTGGAGAACTGGTGTTGTTTCTTTCTTAAAGGGTTAGTAAAATTTACTAGTAAAACTTTCTGTGGCTAGTGCCTTCTTTTTACAGTTATCAGCTATTGATTCAAGTCATTTAATAAATACAAACCGATTTAAATTATCTGTTTCTGCTTCTATCTTCGAAATATTGTAGCTCTTCAATAATAAATTCATTTAATCAAAGTCAGAAAATTTACTGCTACAAAACTCCTCTCAATATTTCTCTATTATCCCAGTTAATACCTATGAAATTCTTACAGTCTTTTTAAAAAAATGCTATAAAGACCTCTACATTTAGAACACTTTATAAAAATCTTACACAAAAAAGTAATAAAAACATTATTAACTTTGCAATTTCTGGTCCATCTTGTTTTATTTGCAGTTTTTTTCTAGACAAAAAACAGGAGATGATGCAAAGTTAGTGGCACTAAACATATTTCAGGTTTTCGAAAATGGCTGTAATATTATTGCTATAGTGCTGCATTAAGTTTGAAAATTGTTTTTTCTATAAAGTATATAGTTTGAATTCATTGTTTCAAACACTGAATCCTCACACAATTTATATTATATATGTCCTCTGCTACTCTTTTTTTTCTGCTACTCTTTAATGATAAGTAAAATTTATATAATAGATGCTCTCTGCTCCTTTTTAAGGTATGAAAAATATATTAATGAAAGTAACAGTCACAGAAACATTTGATGCTTTATCATTCCTGACAAAAACTAGGACATTTACCATCATGACTCTGAAACACCCCTTATTCTGTTCCTGAGACTTTTGCCAAGTCGAAGAGTCATTCTATGAAGACAGGGACCAAGATATTCAGATTAGGACCATCAGGAATACTCTGGGAACTGGGCCAACAGATGGTATCTGTAGGATTTCCCTCCTGCTCATTTCTTGGTACACTGGTCAAACGATGGAACAAAGGCAGGTAAATATATATACACCACCAACCCTGCTGGGTAACACTGTCGACTGGTGTATGTCTCTCATGGATTTTGTGAGGGACAAAGTTTATTAAAACTAAATGAAAGGTTTTAACAGGAAAGCACAGGATTAATTACAACTCACTAGCAAAGGAAGATCCACTAGAATGAATACAAGTCCAAGAGCACTTTCTGGCAAAATCCTACGAGCGGTGTATACAGGTCAATAATGCCTGCTGGCAAAACCTCACAGGAGGTATGTAAAGTTCTACAGTACAATCTCACAAAATCCATGAGAGATATTTCAGATAGGGAAGGGGTCAAGAGATGAAGAGAGTGGGGAGAGAGGGAAGGGAAAGGAGGTGAAAAAAATTGAAATGTGTTACGTACATGTACCAACTCCCAGCAAGAAGTGTAATCATTATGCAATGCACCTTTTCTATCAAGGAGATCTGATCCAGTGTTTTTGTAATGTTTGCTATCACCTACAAAATAAGTAGAATTAAACTTAAAAATGTATACCAAGTAGACCAAGGTTAAGAGCTAAACCTTGTGAACCTCTTTTTTGCTTAAATATAGTTAACAGTTTTATGACACCAATTCTCAAACCATCAATCTCTCCTGCTCCAGTGTGGGACTAGATAACCAAAAATGTGAACAGCATTCCAGTGATGTAGAACATATGAAAAATGTAACTGCAGGAAATAATCTTATAAAGATAAAAGCGGGTTTAAGGGAAGCATAAGTACTGTCAATATTAAGATAGAGTCCCTTCTGACCCTACCAAAAATTAAATCCAAGACATTAGAAGGGGTTCTTATGCACCAGTGTATGATGAAAACAGTTGCAAATGACTCTGCACAAAAAAGTTTGTTCTGAGTACATCTGAGCCTGATTTAACAGCACTACCAATGGAAAAATCACATCTTGAGATGTTGACACTGGAAATGATTCTATGGACCAAGGAGAATACAAAGCTGGCCTTTTGACTGCAGTCCAGAAAGGCAGTAACTAAGTGGATTGATGGGCATACAGTGAACCATCTTTGTTTCCAAGAGACTGAAGGAAATGTCCAGAGATGGCTTTCATGAAAGCTAATGTTTATTCAGTTTATCTAATGGCACAACAGGGAAGAACAAGGTTAATTGCAACTTACTAGTGAGGGAGGGTCGAAAGAAACACATGTGGGTCCAACAGCAGTTCCTGGCAAAATTCCTCTTGAGGTATAGACACAATTCAACAAATCCACCTGACAAAATCCCATGGGAGATAGGTAAAGGTCCATGACACCGCATGACAAAATCCACAGAAGAAATCTACTGGTCAACAGCATCACCTGGCAGGGTGACTGGCAGATTTATGGATTTTCTTCAGTGTCTTAGAAACTTGCTGTACCGCCCCATCAAATGTTTGATATGAGTAGATAGAGAAGAGCAATTTATAATATTATACACTTACATATGTATGGTCTCATTTGGTATAGTTGATATTTAGAGATATCTACAAGATACAAAGTGGTATATAAAATGTAACTTGAATATATGCCACATTCACAGCTTGAAATTTTGTTGTAAAACACATATTTACAAGTGGTAGGGAATATCTCACTGAAGAAAAATACAATAGATCATTTTTCAAGTAAATGTATACCCAAGGTTGATTTCTTCTCTGAAGCTATATACTTCAGTCATTAGTTTTCATAGAATTTTAAAAGGACTGTAGAGAGGCATTAAACTAAACTTATTAATCTCCACAATTTCTGATTTATAGGAAGGTCTTCATTATCTTGAATATTCATTCAAGAAGTTATTGCTATTCAGTGTGTGTAATGAAATTGTGCTTACCAGATTCAGAAAATATGCTGAAGGTATAAACGATGAAAGCTAATTTTAGCAAAATTTTTAAACTACATGAAAATCAAATAGCTTCTTAAGAACATTTGAATAATATCTATTTTACAAAGTGTAGTATAAATAAAATATTTTGCTTATGCTTGGTTTGGGGAATATAAATTCAAGGACTCGAGGTCATGATGAGTGAAAGTGGTGGTATTCAGAATAAATTGCAGTATATTAAAACATTTATGAAAACATTTAAAATGAAGTAGTGCATATTTTAATTAACTTAAAATTGCGAAGCTGTAATTTTGAATGATCATATACTTTAATGTTCTCCAGGCTTGATAGAGTAATTTCCTGATGATTTTAATATAGTTTTTAAGCCAGTACATAGCAAAAGTTAATTCTGACTATGGACAATTGCTTTGTGTTTTATTTTCTTCGTCAGCACAGTGAGAAAATAAAGCGTGTAATTAACTGAATTCATGCAAATGGTGATGGAGTTAACGGAACTGTGTCCCTTGGAAGAGGATCTAGCATACGGTAAAGTCTCTGTGAATGAAACTTGATATGAATTGTGACAATCAGTCACTAATCTGTAGAAGTTGTCATCCAAATATATCCTGCCTTGATCTATCAGATAGTATATTTGTATTATGATTGTATTTTAAAGTCCTACAATTATTTTATTGTGGACCTCTGGGGTCCAGGAACCAGGGGCGCAGTGATGTTGGAGAAAAAAGAGAGACAGGACAGCGGGGCACAGGGGGCCAAAGAGGAAAGATTCTAAGGCAAATTTTATTTTTTCAGTGAAAATTTATATAGGGCAGGGTGTGTGCAATACATGGTTTTTCTTTAACCTGAACAGAACAGAATGGAATGTGTAGGTTATTTATCACTAAGTCAGTGGGCCAGTAACAAAACTTGAAGGTTGTAAATGATAAACTATTTGTTCAGCATACTAAGATCTTACCGAGGCTGCACAACAATTTACAAACCTTAGGAAGGAATGAGAAGACCTCTACAAGGCGCCCGCTCTTCCAGAGAATGTCCCTTCTCCTCAGCTCCCCAGGGTCACCTTTGACCCTGCAGCTGTGAGCTTTCTCAATTGCCTCAGGATATTCCTCAGCGTACAAAGGACAAGCCCTCGACTCAGCTCTGAAAGTATCTTACATTTTATAGTTTGTAATATAGTTTGTAATATGAATATAATTATATGTAGTACTTGTTGCTAATTTGTTTTTACAGACTTTTATTTATGACAATTTTTTCTTGTTTTGAAATTTGGGATCATAAACAGATATTTGGGCTACTTTAATCAGTTGTAACACCTAGGCCTGGACTAAATGGGAATTTTCTTTTCAGAATATTTGTATTTGCTGCTATTAGGTGCCTTTAAATGCTACTAATTTGAAATCACATACAAATTATAAATTGGACTACAATTTTTGATAAAATAATTGTCAATTATAAATGAGATAATGATTATATAAATTGCTATAATTTCTTGTCCTCTTGGGAAGAAACATTCTCCATCTGGAAGTAAAAGTAAGAAGTAAAAGTAAGATGAAAATTAATTATCATCTTAATTTCTCAGTTCAATGTGTATTTTATAAAATTTATCTTCTCACTGATTGTACAGTTTGTGTGTGAGGAGCTTTTGTTCTAACATCTCACATAGGAGATGATAGGATACTTAATTTTTCTTGATCACAATCAAAATTTTCTATAATTGGCAAATAGCCTCGCCAGAATCTCCATTTTAGTCTACAACAAGCAACCTTTTCTTTGTTGTCTTTCTATTTGTCTCTTGAGACATCCGTGATTTTGATCTGTTTCTAAAAATCATTTTCATATTTAGGTAAGTTATTTATATTATATAAATATCCATGAAATCAAAAAAGAAGTTTACTAATAAAGATCCTATTACCCAAAGATCTTAAAGTGATTCTATTTCATCAGAAAGTTAGGTATCATTGTATTGATGTATAAGTGAAAGCCAAATATTAATTTATTACTAAAAGATTAATATAAAGTGCCAAAATACATCAATAACATTATGAATTTGAAGATAAAATCTTAATTTGCTTAACAGTTAGATTTTATCATAGAATGATACATCCCAGAATGCAATATATAGACATTTTTTACAAAAAACCAAAACCTGTGTACAATGATTCAATTATATTCAGGATGTATTTTGGTGTAGCATTTTGCAATTAATGTCTGTCAATTCTAGTCATTATTTTATTTCCTAGTTTCACATATTATAATATGGGTAAAGAATTTTTCATGTTTATGGTGACATTATTTATTTATTTATTTATTTAATTATTTTTACCAAGAACATGTATTGGTACATTATTTACCTAATGATCACATTCATCATGGTTATTTTGTACCTGTACTTGATGTATCTTGGTTTCCCCCTCTTCCCCACCCCTCCCTTCTACTCTCCCACCCTTCCCTATTTACAGCAGGTTTATTTACATTTTTCCATTTTTTCCCCTTCCCCTTTTTTTCCTTTTTCCCTTCTCTCTTTTCCCCCTTCTTCCTTTCTAGTTCTTCTCTCTTTTGAATGTTATGTTTCCTTTACACAATATCTATTATACCTCTTTGTCCTTATTTACACTTATGGTTTCTCATACTGGAGAAACAATTCGATATGTGCTCATGAATGTCTGATTTATTTCACTTAAGAGCATGTTCTCAAGGTGCATAAAACACTTTTACCTACATTTTAAATGTAATTTTCATCATCTGAAAGGGAGATAAACACATCATTATTTCCAGTTTATTAAAGGAGGGTACTGAGACTGAGAAATTGTCATGTGTGATATATTATGAGTAGTAGATATAAGAGTGCAGATGTAAACTGGATCTTCTTAATTTAGCCCAACATTCTTAGAATGCTAATTTTTAATTTTAGCAGGACTTTAGGATACTTAAAAAGGTTTTTTTTTTTTATTTTACAGTGCTAACTTTATTTTTGTATTATATATTTCAACCAGCCAGTCATGTGGGCTGCCCGAAGTAAAAATACTTATCTTTAATAGTACAGCCTTATTTACAGAACTGTGTGTCTGTCTGATAAGGGAATATATCATGAACAAAATAACACTGTATTTCAGAGTACATTGCTTATGAAGGTTTAAATTGTACTTTGTCTTTTCTGGGGACATGTACTTCATATACAAATAAATTATTTTCAGCATAAGTAAGATATTGGTGTACTTGATATTTCTTTTGTCCTCTTTAACTTCCGCAACAAATTGTAAAGGACTCAAGCAATTTAGGTTTAGTCATCTTGATATAAGCATTGCTTTTCATTCTAATAAGGGAATTGTATGCACCTGCTTGCACAGTAGCTACTTCAGGGAATGACATAGGTTCTTTTTGAGGAACGATGCAAAGAATATTCAGCATGTTCTGTAGGAGAGCTTAGCAAATAAGTCCCTCAAAAGCCGCCGGTAAAACCCTTAATGACATAGACACATTCACTCTACAAATATATCCAACAGTTTTTACAGGACTCTGGCAAAAATACTTTTGGGAGAAGTAGCTCCATGAAAAAATAAAAAACAAAAAACAAAACAAAACAAAAAATCCCCAAAAACTTAGAAGCAGTAACTCAGTAGTTCTGCAATATGTCCTTGCTAATCAAATAATGTGTACCGCAGAAGCATTACAATAACCTAAGAACTCTTAGAAATTCGTGGTCTTGGGACTTTTCACAGACATAGTAAATCAGAATCTTCATTTCAGCGAGTACATGTTGAAGTTTGAGCGCATTGTAATGGGAAGTGTTGGGTGTGGATTTCATTACGAGTAAGCAATCTTTCTGTGTGTGTGTGTGTGTGTGTGTGTGTGTGTGTGTGTGTGTATGCAATAAATTAATTCTTAAAACAATTTATCATTTTACCTTTAAGATAAGCTTTTAATTTAAATGATTTTATTATTATGTGAACAATGACAGTTGCTTCTATATAGATATTCATTTTGCTCTATGTAATTCTGCTCCATTAAATTAAACAAATTTTCGCCACTTTAATTATATTTTCTGAATGTCAAATACTACTAAAGCAGTAACTCTCTCTCATGTGTATCACTGTAGCCTCATTGAGTGGTACACAGTCTGCTTTAAAGTACATGATCCATAATTATTAGTAGGACAAGTGTATGGAAGCCTAGAGATAAATTAGATATAATACTGTTTATTAATTGTTTCCTTGGGAAGAATTAATAAGTGTCACAGGCTGTTTAAAATATTTGTTCATGTCATTTGTAATGTATGTTTAAAACTTCCTATCATAAAATTTTCTTACATAAAATTACTAGAGTATTTTCTGATATAGTTATTGGCAATTAATGATTCCATTTTGTATTAACATGTTTAAAACTAATACTATCTTAAATATTTCTTTACTTAATTCACCCAGAATAAATAATTTAAAAATCAGAAAAAATGTTTTTATATATTTTACAACAAATGGAATCAGTATTTCACTGTTAGGAAGTCAAGAAGAGAGAGCAATTATATAACAGTCTTTCTGGGCATATATGAGATATTAAGTGTTTCAGTTTGGAAAAAGCCTATTGACATACAATATGATTTGGGATCCTGGAGTCTTACTCTTTAGGGAATACTTGAATGTATAATGCTTTTGTCTACTAAGGAACCAGAACCTCTTATCCAATTGAATGAATTCTTACAGCACTCATAATGTACACTCTGATACCTGATTTTAACTGTATTTCCTCTCTTCTTTCTTTTCCTCTATTCAAAATTATTTCACTTTCATATACAATAATTAGCATGGCTACAAATTGTCTACTAATGAACAGAAATCAAGTTTGTTTTTATATCAGTTACACACATCGAGGCACTGTTTAAAAGTCTATTTTTTGGGAAATTAGCTGTCATCATGTAAAGGTATTGGACATTGAGTTTCAAATTATAAATGAATTGAGCACTAATAGAAAATGTTTCTTTCTTGCACTACTCAGAAATGTATATGCATGCTGGGGCTGTTTAGAATAATATAAGTTTCACCTGTCAATGCTGGTAAACTGTAAATTGTGATTCAGAATGGCCTCAGAAAGCCCTGTGACTCCTAAGTGACATCACTGTTGATATTCTGCGGATCACACTTTGAATACAAGATTTTAGAACACATTTAAGCAAAACACTAAAACAAAATCTGTCTCCTTTTTTTTTTTACTGAGATTTGTTATTAATATTTACAGTCATTCACCTCCCTGCACAGCCCAACAAATACGTTTTCTCTTTCCGCCTAATCACTTCATAACATTTGACATAATGACTGACCCCATTTCTTAATCTCAGATGAAAGGCGGATCATTCCCATGCACTTTCAAATATTACAAAATGGTTTCTACCTTCTACACTAGCATTTAAAACGAATCTATTTGCTCCAAAATGTAGGGATCAATACGTGTTTTTATACTTACAATGCTTGATTTGTTAATTATGACACAGCTGATGTACGAGTGGCAACTTTCTTCACAAACTGTTACAAGAATAACATTGGATATAGAGCAAATTATTTGACTATTTTTATTAACTAAATTAAAGGATATAAGTTCTTATGAAAAAAATTAAAATACCTAAAATGACTTTTTGAGTGGAAGGAATATTAAAACAATTTTCTGAGAAAATAACTGTATCCATAACATTTTATGGCATCTCAATGTGGTATATGTGATTCACTTTTTATTTCTAAGAATATTAATAATACAGCTACCATTAACGTTCATATATTTTTGATTTAGGAGTATAAAGCTATGATCCCAATATTAAAAATTTCTAGCCTCAGAAACCAAGCTCAAGCTACCTCATTCCAAACAACACAAAAAACTTACAGTTGAATAACAATGAGATAAAGCACCACAAGAGGTTTATATAAACATCAGAGCAGTTCAAGTGAGTGACTCTCATGTTGCCACCCTCGTGCTGGCACAGACCCTTTCTCACTACTCCACCCCGCGTCCTACCAACTTCTATGCACTCATACATGTTCCTCTGCACTTTTATGTTCTTTCCAAAACATCTCTGCAATTAAAACATTCTTTAGATGCCTTTCCCATGGTTCCTCACTCCTATTACTTAGTTCCTTGTGTATTCTCCTTTCTTTAAAGGGAATGACTGATTTACTTCTAACCAACAGAGTAAGGTAAAGAAAAGAAAGGATTGGCTATGGGTATGACACGAATATCTTCACATTATGCAAGACCTCAATGTCCACTGAGCAGATAACTCTCTTGTTGACTTCACTCAGCAAAGAGTTATGCTGAATACCTAAGCAGCAAACATTTGAGAGCAAACTCAGGGAATTAAGAGTGGTCTCCATCAAACAGCAAGCAAGAAATGAGGCACTTCCTCCTGAAAGCGTAATGAATTCTATTAACTTAACACTAACTTGAAGTATAATTTCACTCAAATTTCTACATTGGACTCCAGCCCTGATGAATCTTGTAAAAGACCCTGATCAGCTATTCTGGACTGCTCATTTTCAAATTGTAAAATAATGAATGTGTATTATTTATACCTATTACATTTGTCACAATATTGTTACATAGCAATAGGAAACTAATACGAAGCTATTACGTCTTCCTTCTTAAGTATTTTCCGTCTTTGGTGGAGAAAAATCTTACAATGTCTAATTCGTATTCCCAGTCTTAATTTCCAAGATTGTGAATACTGTGAGCTATCCAGCCCATGATGTTATAAGGCATGGTCAAAACATACAGTGAATGCTTAAATTAAAAAAAAAAAGTTTTACAGTAAAAGATATATTACTGTTAATTCTCCTTTGAAATACTCTCCCGTTGAACACACTTACCAGATAACTTTTATCACTTTCTAAAGTACTACTGGAAGTCTTCTTTTGTGTGTGTCTTCAGTTTTACTAAGATGGTTGCTTTGATGTTCTTAATTCAAAACATTTACCTTTCATGTTCATTTTGACCTTGGGCCAGGAAGCAGAGCGAGAAAATAGTGTCAGAGAACAATTGGTGAGGAAGCAGACAGAGACCCCCAAACCACACATCCACGGCCCACCCAGACACGGCCGGAAGTGTGTTCCACTACTGTCTGGTGCAGGTCCTAGAGCCAATCAATTTAAATATGAAGTTTAGAGGTCACGGCGATCTCGAAGGTGTCTTAGCATAAAGTATTAGCATATTAATAGCGTATTGAATAATTTTTAAATTAAGTCATATGCTGTTAGCTACATATACATTAAATTATACCAAACATAGCTTATTGAGAACAAGATAACTCAAAAATAAAAATCTGAGTAACCCCACCGGAAAACGCTGAAGTGAGAAATCAGAAAGCAATGATCAAAGAGAAAATTAATAAATATCAGGTAGCAATAATACAATGCTGAGAGGGAGCTGCAGAAATTGTTAATCATTCTTAGCTATGCACTTCCTAGAGCACATTTGAAAAATTCACAAAATAAAATGAAGAGGCAATAAGTTAGATAAATACCTGTATTTAAAAATACAATGTACTAATATATGTATTTCTTTGGTAATATTGTTAAATGATGACTAATAATAGATGTCCTGGAATTTGCCATAAATTCAAAATAATGGTTTATCGGTTATTTTGAAACATCTGCAGCAACTTTAAATTTATATGAAAATATATGTGATTTATATTGTGACAAGTAACAGTTAATCTTAGCGCTTTTTATAAATTGTTGCCTACTTTCACTTAGGGGAAAAGTTCAATTAGTCATTAGTGAAGAAACCTTTCTTTACCTGCAGTTTATGGCCCCTCTACCATTTAGCCAAGGTCGACAACTGACACTCTAATGTCCTCTCTGCTTTCTAACCACCTCATTGCTGTCTGGTGAGTCTTCCACATTTTCATAACCAAAACGACCTTGATGTGTACAAAGAAGCCACACACTCATGACCTGAGAACATTAGGCCACAAGGTGAAACACAAGTAAGGGAACACAGTAGAGGAACCAACTTGAACAAAAGGCAGGAGCCCAAGTTTCGTACTTGTTAAATTCCATGAATGTCAAGAATCATTTTATTTACAATTAAGTTTTTCTAATCTTTCACCTAAAATGTTATTTATTGCAAAAGATAAATGAGCTTTGCTAATATTTTCTTTGTAATTTTATTTCAAGAGTTATAAAATTTTAAATGTATTAACCTTGTTAAAAATAGGAATACCTGTGCATTTTGCCTAGAAAATAACCTATTGGCAGTTTTTAAAGACCATGTCCATGTAAGAAAGAATATTCATGGCGTACGTAAAATTAAACCATGTATCTCATATCTTAGAAATGTACTTAATGTGCCAAGAAAAGTATTGAATAAAATCAATGTTTTCATGGCTTATGAGCCAGTAAAATGAAGTGATTTAAACACAAAACCTAAGAACTATGTCCATGAATAAAGTGGTAAGAATTCTTGAGTCGGTCAGTTGCCCTAATGTCTATGCATCATTAATTTAATCAGAACCTACTAAAATGATTTTATGAAAAAATAATTCATGGCAAAAGACACCTGTGTGAATATATCTTTACATAAGAACCTAAAGAGTGAGGTCTGAAGCACTTTATAAAAACATAAGGAAAATGAATATTAAGTAAATATTTAAAAATGTGAAATTGAATTATTCTTGTTCTAACACAAATATTCTTAACTTTTTAGAAGTTTTCTTATAATTTTGTAAATTAAAATGTTAATTTTCTTAAGTCTATTATTTTATTTGAAAATTAATTTTAATTCAAAAATAACAGTGGCACCTTGGAATATATACATATTTATATTTTAAAATATTATTTCAAACATTTGTCTTTGTACTAAATTTTAAAGACCTAATATGCCATGAAACACAAATAAGATACTGCTGAGTATTTTTAATGACACTAACACCTACCTTCCATATTTCCACAGAATCAAAAAAGGTGAGTAATAGAAAATTTGTTTGCAGTTTAGTTTTCAAAGAATTTTACCAAAAAACTTTTTCCTTTGTGTACATTCATACTTCATTTCAAGAAAAAATAAAACAAACTTAGTTTTACTTGTTCAATATATGAGGTATGATTGAAATACAAAGTGAATATTTAAATTTAACAAAAAATTATTACAGTAGAAGACACATTGGTATTCATTCCCCCAGAGTACTCACCCTTGCTTTGAACACATACATCGGATGGTTTTTGCCCCGCTGTCTGAAGTAGTTCTAGGAGTTTTCTTTCACGTCTTCATGAGGTGTGATTAAAAAAAAAAAAAAAAATATATATATATATATATATATATATATATATATATATAGCGAATGCTGCTTGCTAGTGCAATCGAATTCATACAATTACAAATGGAATAAGATACAGGAAAACAAAAATCATAAACCAAATAGTAATAACCATATAAAATAAATGGAAAATATTAATCCTATACTATAAATAAAAATATTAATACTTTGTGGGGGTTAAAAAAGGAAGAAGATTAAAAAAATCTAAGAAAAGGAAGCAAAATAAATAAAAAGAAAACAAAATTTGGCTATTCTAAAATACCTGTTTTGTTGAAACACAGAGTTAGTGTAACATAGATTTTAATATTTTAATGAAATTTTAGATAAAAGTGCATAAGCATAAAAATACAAGGATTTGCAATATCTTGAAGCTGCAATATTATAAATAAAATAAACACAAATCAACCGGAAAGAAAAATAAATTAAAAAGAAGAAACCAATAGTTAATAAAGAGCTTAATAAAGTGTATTAAAATGCAACATTCTTATATATTTAGTAAATTCATCAATTTTATTCAAATTGTCTGATTTTACTTAACATTAAATTTTAAATCCAATATTAAAATCTTCAGTCTGTAGTCTTTTAAATTAGTCTTTATAATTAAAGAGCATGACTGTATCACGATAGGCCAATTTTTCCAATCTAACAATACAAAATCTCAAATAAATTGCAAGCACTATGTTGTATGTGGTGTAGAATTAGCTCTGCTGAGGTATGTTTTTCTCTTCAAATGAGATGTAATAACCCAGAAAGTAAAATCATAGAAAGGGAAGAGGCTTCCTTCGTGAACTGGTGATCCCGGAGTTTACCCCCCACGGGGGATATCAGCGATGGTAGGAATGGTGTGAGGGCCGTTACACATGTTGCTCTTGTTCAGGTCTTATGTACCGGCTTTTTATATGAGCCAGTGTTAGCTCCGTATCAGGTGGTGCAGGAGACTGGGTGCTGGAGCAGGAGGTTGGAGTACAAGCTCCTAAGTTTCTTCTCCTTCTAATCAACTTTTTTATGCCAGAGAATCAAGTGTATGTTTGCGATAATCTAATGGACTGTTAAAAGCCGCGTAACTAGTAAGAGGCAAGAATTGGGAGACAAAGACTGAACGTTCAGGTGTTTATTTATCTGTTCATTAGATGAATATTAATGTATTGAATGACTACAATGAGAGAAGAGCATAATGGACATTCACTATGTAAATGTACTAGTTGTGAGACACATGTGACAGGAGCATGTGAAATTAATGTGTATCCTGTCTTTTCAGGTAGAATGAACTTCCATATATTGAAGCATATATGAATATCTTTAATCATATTAGAGCTAAGAAATGATTGATTATATTTGCCATATTTGCAAGTATTATTCTGTAACATGCACAGAAAATAAATGATATTTAAATTGACACTTTTCAGCTTCAAAAGTAAAATAGTTGTTATTCTGCAAATAATTATTTACATAGTCGTATATTATTGGCACATGATGCCTCTTTTTATGTGTGATAAATAAATGGATAAAATTTTATTTGAGTCTCATGGGTATTTGGCTCTATTTGAATGCTGGGCAGCCTCATTTTAAATGCAGCTGAATTCACCTTCCTCGGTATTCTGCTGATCTCAACCTTAAAATTTCTTATTTGAAATTATTGTGAAGCTATCACATGAATAGGTATATACACATTTTATTAAATGATTGAATCATATTGACAAAAACATACAGAGAATTAGGAACAACAAGAATGTGCATGGTTCATCACATTTAAGCATACAATCAATTTTCCTTGTTACATTGTTTTCTGATCCTATGATTAGATAATGACAGATAAAACTTTATAGACACTTTCTGACTTCATTTTTTCCCCTGTGTGTTGATTTCATACTTTAATTGCTAGTTTATTCCTTGTCCTTAGGGTCACTTTCCTGGACTCTCAGTGTCTAACCCAGACCAAGGCCAAATAAATCAGCTTTCATTACTTCAACTCACTAAAGCTTTTCCATTAGCTCCGACTTGAGGTCTGATAAATAGAAGGTCACAGCTGTCAAGACGAAGAACACTGTTGGCTGGCGTTCATCAATCTCAATAAGACGTCTGATTCTTCTAAATTTAGGTTATTTCTTTGTCAAACCAGAGGACGTACTGAGACTTAAGAAGTTGACTTTTACTGGTTTAAACACTACGCTAATAAAACAATTCAGTATCTGAAGAGTCTGTATCCTAGAGACAATCTTATTTGCAGCACCTGCTATTGGTGTGCAAGGTGTTTTGTACATAACTAGAATTATAATTCATCTTAAAGGCACAAATGAAACTAAAATGTGTTACTTTTTATTGCTCAGGCATACCGTCTCCAGTACTGTAGACCGTTGTTGAAAAAGTATTGAAGAAGACTTCAAAATGATTTAGGATAATTTTTAAAATAAATATTTCCTTTGATTTTTCTATGAAATGTAATACAACTTCTGATATATCCAATGTAATTCATAAAAATAAATATCTTAATAAATGATTTACAAATATACTTTCATTCTCCAATGTACATTTAGTTTATTTCTATGCCAAGCTATTTTGAATAATGCCTCAGTGAACATACACCTTTAGATTAAAACACGTCTTGTCCTGTGAAGAATTAAATTCAAATTTTTGTGGGTTTTTTTTTTTTGAATTTATGTTTTTTGAGTGGTAAAGGTAAGAATACTCATTATTTCCTACTATCTTAAACCGAAAAGTAATTCATTTTCAATATTTAACAAAAAATTTTAATCATAGAAGTAATTCTATATTTTCAATCATTTTGTATTTTCTTTCTCCAAATTTTAGTGACCACAGTTCTATTTCATTTCTACTACATCAACAAGTAAAATTTCCGAAGTAGCAGTTTTTAACATGGCTGAATGAAACCAGCTTTCGCTATTTCTCCCTTTGCCTTATATAGTCTCTTCATTTTTATTTGCCCTTATATACCAACCCAAAACACTGCTTTTGTTGCTGTTTTGTGCAGTGTCAAACATGAATTACTTCACACTGCAGTGGAAGGAACTGCAGTAGAAGAAATTTATGTAAGTCAAATGTGGTAACATTTTATGACACATTCGGTAAAGTACTATTATAATTGTGTTTAATCAACATAGCTAATAAGGCAATATTTATGCATTTAAATCTAAATTTAAAACATACTCTTCTAATAGTTGCCAGGTAAAGCATAATTATTTCCTTCAAATCAAAACCACTGGAAGCGAGTGTTTATTAATTGTAGTCTGAATTTAAAATGTACTCTTCTGGAAAGTCTATTGTTATAGGTTATAATAGACATGATTCCCATGAAAATAATGATATTGAAATCAGATTCATAATAATTTGTTCCTTTATTCTTCCACTTTTACACAGAATTGCCCAAACATAAGGTAAGCCTCAAATAAAGCAGGTTGCTCCTCCTGTTCCTTACCACCTTTATACATTATTTTTAAAGAAAAGCCAAGGGACAATTTGCTATTGCTTTTTGTTTGTGTGGGAGTTCCTATCAAATGGGCTGCTATACTCGGCTAATCCTGCTTTCTTCGTCTTCGGTTGATTCTCTCTTCAATGTCCCTAAGTTTAAAAACCTGTGTAGAGTGCTCAAAATTCATTCTCTCTTACTTTGTACTGATGCACCACAATCTAATTTTTCTTTATTTTCATATATGACACAGACTTTTCAACTTACTAGAGGAAAACTAGGTCCCTGATGAAGGAAGAGCAGAGCTCTGACTTTTGAGATGGGAATATTTGGGTGGAAGAGGCCGGATCTAAACCTTAAACGTCTTTAATATAAGCTTCTCAGCAAAAGGGCTCTGTCAGCACAGTCTGCTCTGAGCTAGAGTCTTCTTCTTGGTATAGTATGTTCCATGATACAGACTAGGACGATATTGAATATCGTGGTCCGTGACACAAAGCAAAAAGGCAAAAGTCAAAAGTACTTCACTGAGACCTGGTGGTGAGAAGAGAAACTTCAGCACCTGGAATGTGGGAGCAGCTGTGGTCCAAGTGGACTTTCCCTGAACCGTGTTTCCACCTATTTCAGCAAAGTCTGCTCTTCACATGGCAGATTCTAAATGGGTCAGTTTGGTTACAAGTGAGTTTGGGTCGGTTTGGTACAGTAGTGAGCAGTAAAACTCTATTTCAGCATTCAAATCTCAAAGAGGCCCAAGAAAATCTCACAACACATGAATGAAGTCTGCTAGGTTTACTTATTTTGGTTTTACTTTTGTGAATATTCCCAGTTACTATCTTATATACTTTAAATTCACATTTCTCACCCAACTGTTTTCATTGCTTATTTAGGCACGTGTTGGTAGACTTGATGAATACCATTTTGTTAAGTCATTATTGTACACCACAAGAGTACTGACTTCTACTGTTACCATTCCAGGTGCATCTTCATGGTCTCTTTGTCATGTTAACAAAGTTTCCCAAATTAGATGACATAGAAAAGAGGTAAGTTTAAGGAGACATTTACAGATCAAGTGGCAAGTGTAAGGTCCTTTATGACACCAGTTACATTATCAGTGTTAGGATTACATTTTTTAAACACAATGTCTCGACCTTGGGGAAGGATAAGGATTGAAAATCAAATCTATCACAAAATTGATTGCTGTAAAAATCAGTCCCCCTATTCTTTTTTGATATCTAAAGTGAATCTCTGTCTCTTGATCCATATTTCAGAAAAAGAAATTTAAAACATTTTTTCTATTAACTACAAATATTCCATTTCTAGAAACAAAATTAATATTATTTCTAGTATCATATTTCTCTTGATGTATGTTTAAATTTTTAGTTTAAAACATTTATTATGAATATTTTTGTGTATATTACAGTAATACTAAAATGACATATATAATACAAATATATTAACTAAACATATTTTAAAAATTTTATAAGCAATAGATACAGTGAATATATACATTTTTATATTTTATGTTACTATCATAATTCTATAAGGAAAGCACGCATTTTACAAAGCGTGTATTCATCTAAATATTTGTTAAATATATGCTATAAATTATACAGTGAAAGTGAGATATATAATCATCAATTAGTAACTAATGGAAAAATTGAGCAATTTTAATGAAACACTGTAACATTTTGAATTCGCTTATTTCAGTAGTAAAATGAATGTAGATGGTTGTTTCAGGAGTAGGCACTAAATGTTTTTGGTGTTTCAGATGTAGAAAGCTGCACGTGGCATATATACCGGGGATGTTCTTATTCCTTTCAGATACGACTCCCTCCAAGAGACCGTTCCTTACTCACATTGATTTGTCCTTTCTTTGCGAGACAAGACTCCTCTTTCTATAGAGATAGATTGTATTTGTCTCAGTAGAATTTGGTTCGCTTTCGTATATTTGAAGTTATCAAATTAAATGGTAAATTCCTCGAGACAAGAGACCGTCTCCTGCCTTGAGCGAGCCCCTGTACATCGGATCTGGGACATCCCCGAAGAGGTTTAGCAGGTTCAAAAAATGAACAATTACAGGTTGCTCAAAATAAATGCCCTTGAAAAAAGAGGTTCTGGATTCTTTAGATATAATTAAAACAGAAATGTGAACTCATATTTTAATAACGTTCAAAACAAAAGTACAAAACCCTCTTGTTACCCTCCTAAGTTCCAGGGGACAGATCATCCTCCTTTTTTAAAAATGTTTCTTCTCAAAAGATACACTTAATTAACCAAGTTTTGAATAAATTTAATACTTGTTAAAGTAAAATGGGATTTGGTCTGTTATTTAATAACTAGCTCTAATATCCATTTTTGAATTTTGCGTGTGAGATGTGATCAAAATATACAGTGAATGTTACGAGGTGTGATGAAAAATACAGCAAATGCTGTTTGCCTGTGCTATCCAGCGAAAAGAAAGGCTACTGAAGATATCGCGGTGTGCTACTTTATTCCCAAACTGGCACCTTTGACCACCTGGCTCTTCTCTTTAATCAAATAACCATGGAAGGTACACATTTTGAATTGACTGAAGACATCTAGGTAGCCACAACAGCACAAGCAAAGCCATTTAGGAAAGAGGACTTCCACATCTTGTGAATGTGACGCTAGTGATGGGATAAGTTTATCTGAATTGAGAGGAAAATCTGAGAGGGATGAAAGGAATCAGCTCTGTTATGGCTTAATGTAAAATGGTGCCCCAAACCTCATATATTTTGAAGGTGATTGTATTATGATGCTGGTAGAGCTGGTTTGTGGTTGGGAGACAAATCTTGGTTGAAGGGGGTGTGTCACCAGGGGTGTAGCCTGGAAGAATTCATCCCCCTCTAGTTTCTCCCTTCGTGCGTTCTGCTTCCTGTCCAGTACAGGAAGCAGTACGCAGCTCTCCACTCCCATGAGCCTCTGCCATGCCATCCTGCTTTGGAAGCGTCTGACTATGGACTGAAACTTGAACAAAAATAAGCTCTCACTCCCTAAATCGTGGGTGTCTGACATTTTGTCCCAGCAATGAAGGACATATCTAAGACAGCCTCTTTTACTGTTGCAATTTTTTTCTAATTTAAACATTCACTGTATTTTTCAATCACACCATGTATTTCCCACAAGTTTTACTTTGACTGAAACTCTACAGACAACTAGAAAAACATTCTTCCATCTCAAATGTTCATGTGGGTGTGCATGATTTTGCTCCTAACTAAAATACTGAAAGGACAGGTGTTATCCTGGAACATTGAAAACCAAAACTATTCCTTATTTGTCACAGAAATGTAAAAGGATCCTGCCCTACAGAATTACAAGGGGGTGGATACTGATTACTTAAATACCTTTGAATATTTGAATTTATAATTTAGTACACTGACTCCCTAGAATGGTAGATAGAGTTTTGCTTAAACTACTGAGATAACTGTGGAAGAATTTCTCCCCAAGATGGAAAACAAAATCCCGCCTACCACTGAGGATCTTGAAACAGAGTATTCCATTTCTTTCCATAAAAAACACATCTGTCCTAACACAGAAGTAATGCTTAATGTAAGAGCCATAGAAGGAAGATAAAACTGCCATCATCATCTTTCGACAATACACTTTGCCTTAGCCATGTGGGATGCCATATGTAACATTTGGAACCTCTCAGTATATATAGTACAAATTCACAGCAAGTTATAAGGGTCTGTTGCCTGAGGTTAACCCATATGCATCTCATTTTCTTTCTCCTGGATATTTTAGTTTCACATCAATAACAGATAATTTGACAAGAGCTAACAGCTGCTTTTTGTGGCATCACCTTCCTTAGGGTAATTGATTTGCTATAAAATTTGGAATATACATCTGGTTAGAAGAGTGTAATAGGAAACTATAGATACAAGACTTGTGATTTTTACTTGTGTTTCACTTACATTTGCCTTCAACACTAAAAATTGAAAAATGGATTGAGTGCTTTTCCATTCCTATCACTTTACCAAAATGAGCTAAATGACCAAGCTACTAAATATCTATAAAATGCTCTTATTTGGCTGCTATAAGCAAATGACTGCTAAACAGTTCTGGATATCGATTAATCACATAACTAAGTGAACTTTCACATCGAGTCCTTTAGTCTTAGAATGATAGTAGCTTCTTATTGTTTTGACAATAAGTGGCTTCTGACAATTTAGTGGATTCTAAATTGTCCCTCCAAAGTCTCATGTCTTCAGAGGTGGTATTTAGAAAATTATTAGATCCCTATGTTCAAACTTCACGAGTGGCTTTGTCTGCCAATCGTA
Organism: Hystrix cristata; assembly: GCA_004026905.1. NCBI lineage: Eukaryota > Metazoa > Chordata > Mammalia > Rodentia > Hystricidae > Hystrix > Hystrix cristata. The sequence goes on from PVJO010010156.1 coordinate 22,652, forward strand.
TCCTTAAAATTATGGTATGAAAATCATTATACTATCACACCTGTTTTAGAGACAAAGAGGATTACACTAACTTTGCAAAATCAAATCACGAATCTGTAACTTGTATAGACAAAACAAAATCAACCCAAAAGCTATTACTACTCTGTCAGAAATTATGGAAATGTCAAGAAGAATCAATCATAAAGCATTAAATCCAAAACTAAAAATTATTTGTGTGACTTTAGTGAGTTAAGTGATCATTCTGTCTCAAGAAAATTCTTAAACCCTTTTCAGCTTTTAAAACTTTTTCAAAAATTTAAAACTTTTAAAACCCTTTTAAAAATTTTTCAAAGCTTCGCAGTTGAATTTATGTGAATGAATGAAAAGTAACAATTAATGAGAATGCAGCAAAACTTTCTCCTGAATTAATTTAGTAAATCAAAAATAATGTTGACACTACTGCATTCTTATTAATTCATCACTGGTAATAGTTTATTAGTATTATAAGTTGAATGGGTAGTTCTAAAATAATTTGAAACTGGACGAAATGTATTTTAACAAATAGACATAGTGGTAATCCCAGTACTCTGGGAGGCTAAGTTAACTTGATGATTTAGTGAGACCCTGTTTTAACATTTAAAACAAAAATTAAGAAGAACTGGGTATGTTCTTCAGTGAGAAGGTTCTGGGCCAGTTGCCAGTATCTCACACACACACACACACACACACACACACACACACACGTAATATATATGGATATGGATTATGCATATTTTATAATTTAATATATATGGATTTTAAATATATATGTATATATAATCCATATACATATATACTTTATGTGTGTGTGTGTGTGTGTGTGGTGTGTGTAGCTCTGTTCATGAACTTGATTTTTTTTCATATTTCTGGTCACAAACAGGGTTGATATGAGAACTGAATCAAATTCAATGGTTAGGATCAATGTTAACTTTATGGGGAAATTTGATCTGGTTCTTGTCCAGTTTGTTTTGCAACAAGAATTGTGAAGGGAATTGAGTTGGTGAATTAAACGATTATATAGGTCATTAATTGTAAAATAATTCTATACTGAGAGATGTTGATAATGAGGAGCCTGTACTTATGTGGGGTAATGGTACACAGAAAACTCTGGGTCTTCCTCTCAATTTTCTTGTTAAATTTTACTCCAGGAAGAGGTTTGTTTTTTTTCTTTTCTTTTCTTTTCAAAATTTATACAGAAAGATGCGTACTCTTGAGAAGACACAGTATGTGTAACAACACCAAATAAATGGTGAGATAGCACTGAGAAGAGAGAAGAGAACTTATCACACTGTATTTCATCCTCACTAATTTCCTTTCTCTCTGATTTTACTCAGCCAGTACTACTTGCTTCTTTTATTTACATACATTCATGAAATGGTCTATAGTTTATATATTACATATATAAGCTATATAATATAAATCCTTAAGCTATATTTATAAAATATTCATGTTATATACTATTTGTAAGATAAATATATGTGTATTTTACTTATATGAGTTCCATTTAAAATATCATTTGCCCCAGTGATCAGGACAAGATGGAAATTGGTGAAATACTCAAATACAACTAGAAATATAACCGTTTTTATTTAATTAAAATTTTAAGGTATTTATAAAATACATCAAGCAAACACTTGTCCAATATTCATATATCTTAAAATTCTGCAAATCTTATATAACAGAAGAATGGTATGGTAGGGACATCACAGAATTCTGCATAAACTAGTCCATATCCTGGCCTTGAAAGACTCATATCCCTTGCAAATGTCAAATATATTTACCATCTGTGATGGCTAAGAGATTGTGTTAACTTGAGTAAGTAATGCCCAGTGAAATTGGCTCAGTGTATTTCTGGGTGTGGAAGACCCACCTGAGGGGAGGGGGGATTGTTGCCAGAATAGTGTAAGAAGGGAAACAAAGAAGAAGGAATTGCTTCTGTTTCTTCAGAGGAGAGACAGTCTTCACTTGCACCTCGGACATTGTTGTCTTCCGCCTTACAGAGCAGACATCAGCCTCCAGCACCAACCCTTCCACCTTCCATCTCAGATGCTTCGGCTTCCTGAGATGGACATGTATGAGACATGACACAAAGCTCCAGGCATTTGACTGGATCCTCCAGATCCCCAGTGAACAGACAGACCTTCTGAACTCTTCCACACCTGACTCTAGGTGGTCACTATAAGCCAATCTTGTAAATCCTTATATATTTGTATATCTTGTATTATCTGTTTCTCTAGGACGCACAGCCTGAAACACCAGCTTCGTAAGGCCTTCATTGTATTATTACCCTAGTTCAAAATCCAAAGTAGAAAATCTAATGAATTACTATTGAATGAAATCTAATAAAATCTAGTGAATTCGTTAGTTCACGATCCAAAATGACAACAAAATCAATTCATTTCAAGATTTTAAAATTTTATCATTTAAATCTCTTAGGCAATGTCAAGATTCATGGGTAAAAGAACATGCAAAAATTTTAGACGTGATTCCTTTTTCACATGTATGAAACTAAAGAGACAACTCATCTGTCCCTACATTTCCTCTGAGGTAAAATGTGTAGATTCTTTCCATGCTTTTGAATGCAGTGTTCAAAATATAATAAAAAAGAATCAAACCAAGGAAAGGAAAAAAGACTATATAATTGAAAATAATAATTTTCTCTGATGTTCAACTAAAAGAATTATCCATCAAATACTTTTTGAAATATTTGTAATAGAGTATGCATTATGTATCTCATGTATAATATATAATATTCATATGCATGGTTATATAAGAAAAATTAGAGAAATAGCTAAATAAATGAAACATGGCACTATCCCAAACATGAAGCCTCAATTGAAATAACGATTTTAAAACACAAGATTTGGGAAGTTAAGAACTGAGTGGGTGAGTTTAATAGGTGACCAAAGTCATCTAAATAGCAAATTACCCAGTGAGAACCAGGTAAATAGAAGCTATCCTCATGGAATGACAAGGAGTCCTTTGACCAATTTTTACTTTGTGGCTGCTAGGAATAGTGATGTTTTGTGCATTCTTTCATATGCTTTGGAAACCAACATACACATATTTGGGGGCATATAGCTATCAGTTTCAGGAAATAAAGTTAAGGTACCTAAAAAGAGGTTATACCAATTTGCATCCTCATCAGCTATGTACAGAAGTTTCATTTGCTCCATATATTTTCCCATATGTGGTATGGTGAAGGTTTTGATTGTGGCCATTTGTATGGATTTGTACATTTATCTCATTGCAGATTTAATTATAATTTTTCTGGTGAGTAAAGATTTTAGGTACATTTTATGTAATTATGAACAGGTAATTTTTGTTTTTATTTTATCTTATTTTATTTATGTATTTATTTATTTATTTTTGTTATTGGGAATCAAACTCAAGGCCTTGCACTTGCTAGGCAAGCACTGTGACCACTGAGCTAAATCCCCAGCCCTATTTTTGTTTTTAAAAATAGATTTCACTTATAGAGAGAAAGGTCTTTTTATTTTATCTGAGTGTTTTAGTCTTAATGGGTTGGCTAGTAATATTAATTTTTGAATCATTTAAATAAATTTATGATTTTTTTTTTTACAAATTCTGTCAATATGGTTAAATACATTGATTTTTGTATGTTAAATCAACTTTATTTTTCATTATATAGAGATTTATATGTAATGATATATTTTTCAACAAATGAAATGCAAGTATAAATATAGGTCAGTACAGTGAAGTAAATTTGAGACTATTTCTACAAAATGTTCATAGCCAAAGATTTTCTGCATGTGTGTGGGAGGGCATCAGGGGACAAGAGAAAGATGCACATTTTCATAACAAGTACTTATAAATGCCGGTTGCAAAATGAAAGTTAAAGTTGTCAGAAAGATTTGTGCATACATTCAAAACAAATCACCTACTTTTGTCTATATTCAAGGCTGCAGTCATGTCATGTATTCTTGATCCTCTTCTTGATTAATTCTTCCTTAATTATTAAACTTAAGAATCACCAGAGTTATAAACTGCTACGGTCTTACTGTGTAAAAAACAAAAGTAGAATTCATTATCTATTAAAACTTCTAATATTATAATATTACTGTATTAAAAAAATTTGTTCTGTCACAAAAGGAAAATTATCATTTCTAGGAGTAGTAGAATCACATTGAAACATGCTGAGTTAGAACATACAGTGTGGTAAGATTCTACATTTTAGTCTGGTAATGACTATCACTCAGGTTGTGTTTTTTTTTTTAATTTTCTTGACACTATATAAAAAGTAAAATGATAATTCTTTACCTCCTTATACTTAGAGTCCACAATTAATTAAATGAAAAATATGACACATAATTTTGATTCAGTACTTATCTTTAAAAAACAGTAAAAAATACATAACTTATTTGAAAGTAACTAGGTCAAAAGCAAAAAGGTACATTACATTAAGCTATTTGTAATGCCTATTAAAGAGACAAAAGTTAATTTCATATCAGTAGATGATTTTTGATATAATATTTTCAATAAATTTGATAAAAGCACAAATATATGTCAAACCAGTTAAGTAAATTTGAGATTGTCTCACAAATTTACAAATTTTAACCAAGTATTTCTTTAACTACTGTTTTATATATTTTTTAGCTTTAAAAGCTAAGTTTTTCCAAAGAAGTTTGCATTTACAGGTTGAGACAAATAGAACTTCACTTGGAAATATAAAAATAATATACGTCAATTTATGAACATTTCTAGTTTCATATATTTATAGAGAAAATATATTCTTATAAAAAATCATGCAATAAAATCAGTGAATTACCATTGAAATTTTACAATGATGCAAGTTAGAAATTAAAGTAGTTCAAAAATAGGTAATGAGACCAAGTCCCCTGACTGGTGTTTAAAATGCATAGCTGTAACTAAAATAATAATTTATATTTTAGAGGGTTTTAGAGCCTGCATGTACATTTGAGTGTGTGATTTCCTTTATGCAAACAACAGTTAATCTGAAATCTGTTAGCAGGGAAAGCATTTACTGTATAAATGTACGTTCTGTGAAGGACAGTTATGTTAAAAGTAATTCACTGATTAGTAGGTAAGATATAAGTAAATCTTTCATGAGTGCACGTGAGTCTTCTAAACTCTGACACCTGAGGCAATATATTATGTCTCACAAATTATTAAAGACAATGTTAAAATTGTGTACAACCAAACAAAATATATGTAAAAATACGTGAAAGAAGAAAGAATCAAAGCATCTCACTAGAAAAGAAAACCAACAAATCATAAAGGCAGCACCAGAAGAAAAAGATAAAAAGAAATGACAAGTAGAAAACAAAAAATTGACTATAAGTTTTTCCCTAATTAATACAAAGGAATTAAACTGTTCAATCAAAATACAAAGTGCCTGGATTTCTTAAAATGTTCAAATATGTACTGTCTGCAATAGAGACACTCTAGATTTAAAGAATGCAAATAGGCTGAGTGTGAAGGGCTGGAAGGAGTATTTTGTATTCCATGCAGTTGGCAGAAAGAAGAATGACTAGATTTATTAAATAAAATGGGTGTAATTCAAAGCTATCACGAGAAATGAAAAGGGCATTTTCAATGATAAAAGAGTATTCACCAGAAAAATATTAAAATAAGAAATGTATGTGCATAGTCATGAAAGCACCTAAATACATGAAACAACAATTAGTAAGTTGAATATAGAAACTAATAGGAATTCATACATGTAATGAGTTTATATCCACAATATAGACAGAATATGTTGATAGCTCCTGGCACGCCACAGTAAAAAAAAAAAAAAAAGCAAACAATTAAAAATGGGCAAAGGGCATTAATGGACTTTTGCTTAGAGAAACATAAATATCCAAAAGGTGTCTCACAGGTTCAACACCATCAAATACCACGAAAATGCAAATCAACATCACATTAAGATCACCACAAAATACAACCATGCTGCTGTCCAGCTGTGTGTCTTGAGGAGGCATCTGCATCCCCGTACTTGTTGAGCCATTATTTACAGTAGTCATGATATGAATGGAAGTGATGTGTGGGTGGATGGATGACTGGGAAAAACCACGTGGGGCATGCGCACAGTAGAGTATTACGTAGCCACGGAAGAAAAGTGGACATCTTGCCATATGGCCAACATGGATGAACCTGGAAAAGAATACACTGAGTGAATTAAGTTAGTCATAAGAAGAAAACAAAACAAAACAAAACAAAACAGCCAACCAACCAAACAAAAAAAAACCCAGAATTTCACTTAAATAACCACATAGTCAAATTCATAGAAACAGAGAGTTGCGTGATAATTGACAGATATGAGGGGTGGAGAAACGAGAAGAAACTATCAGCACGAGGTAGGAAAGTAGGGTGTGGGGAAAGCTGGCCGGGAAAGTAGGTGTGACTTGTTAATAACAAAATCCCAAACACTTGAGACCTCTTGTAAGAATGACCTACACCTGACATCAGCTTCAGGTTCTCAACACCACCTGTCAGGACCCGGCTGTAGAAGTTCTCGCGGGTTTCCTCGAGATTTAGACGTATAAAATAAAGGAAGCCATGAGGAGCTGAGTCATTGTGTCTTTCCGCAGTAGCTAGACCTGCGTCTCTGAGATATTGGTTTAAACGTCCAAAAATAAAATTTTTTTTTCCCCTACTTTTTTTTTTCCTTTGTTCAGCCCTCATTCGCTGTGCAGAGCCAATTTCTCCCTACCTCCATTTTGCCTTTTAAGTAAACTTTGTCACCTTTGGCTTGTTACCTTCAACTCTTTGTTCGAGAGGAGAAGAACCTGGAATCTAACTCCAGAAGGAGGGACAAGCAATCCAGAATCCCTTGGCGTTCATTTGGAATGTAACTACCCGACAACATGTTGACAGTTGCAGCCAGAAGAGTACGTTTTGGTGTGGTCAGGCCGGAGAAAGAGCTCAGCGACCAGAGACAAGGTAAGAGATGACCAAGCTGGGCAAAATTCTAGCCTTGAGGATGGGGAGGGGGATGTAGCCATTGTTTTTCTTTCTAGCTGCTTGTGCTCATTCTATAGGTCTTTGTTTTCTGCATGTTTATTGTATTTTGCTCCTCTTTTTGTTGCGGCTGTTGTTTTGAAATCACTCTGGTCTGTGCATATCCTAGTTTGTAGGTGACTTTTTCTTGATTTGTGTTTTGGTCAGGGGCACCTACACGTTACTTTGCCATGTGGCCAGCCATTATTTTGTCTTGTGTGACTAAGTAGCTTTAGTAGGTATGTGGCCTCAGCTGCCACTGTCTTTCCTTGCGGCATGACTGAGCCACCACCAATTTTTTTTTTTTTCGTTTTTTTCCTCTTTTTTTTTTTAACTTTTAAAAACAACTGGTCTTATGAGCTAAACCTATGATTTTATTTTTTTTATTTATTTTTTTTAAACCTATGATTTTAAACAGCATATGGGTTTATGGAAAACCAGAGAAAAATCTCTTTTTTCCTGCAGGAAGGAGAATTGTATGCTATTAGAGTTCTTAAAGAACTCATGCAGCCTTCTGCTGGTACAAAACTTTTGGGCTGGAGTTACAACCAGTGCCCCTCTGGCAGTGGCCGGGGCAAATGGGGGCAACAGCTGGGCGGGGGAGGGAACTGTGCCCATCCCTGCTGGGCATGACCGTTTACCATGGCTAAGGGGGAATAGTGGAATGCACGGATTCTATCCCTCACCACAGCATCTGAAAAAGAACTGAGAACAGGGAAACCCACTTTCTCCTGCACCTGAGATGTGACATACAGCCTGGAATTGACATTATCTCATTGGCATTATTTTCATTTCAGCAAGCATCCATGCTAAATTTATAGAGTGTATATTTCATGACCTAAGTCATAATAAACAGAAAGTCCACAGTCAGTGCCTATAAACTTTATTTCAATAAAATTCATGTATGATCTATCCAAAATTACTGCCCTGAAGTCACATAAGGAAGCCAAGAAGAACAGTTCTTCTTGTGTCACGATCTCAAGAACACCTAATTTTTTGGTGTCATAGATAATCCAGGGTGTATAGGAAGCATGTGAAGAAACTCCTGTATCTTGTAGAGTAATAAAGTCTTTATGAGCACTAATGGGAATTTCCATATAGATTCTGGGCATTTTGGAGGATCCCAGTAAGTAAAAGTGAGCCAATTTATGAAGAACAGAATATACAGAGTGCATTTAAAAATATAAAGTTGGATTATATTCTCTCTAGAACCCCAAAGGACTAAAAGATGTTGAGCTTATTTTAACATTGTGGTGCTGAAATTTTCAATAGATGTACCTTGGCAGTGTCAGAGATGAAATACCCCTCAAATGATTAATAACGTGCAGAAATTATACTGATGTGTTATGGCTTTGTTTCTTGTGTGTGACAGTGATCTATTCTTTGAAATTCTGTATTCGTATGCTCTGTGTATGTCACACAGAGCTACTAAAAGAATGATGCCACAGCTATGCTAATATATCTACGTTCCTAGAGAAAGTTAGACATTGTTAAGGTCTTGCTTGCAAATATGGTATGTGTTCACAAGGCCGTTATACCCCAGGCTCACCAAATAAATGCACACTGTGTTGCTTTGAAAGTGTCCTGGACAGAACAGCTTAATCAAATCTATTACTGCAAATATTTACCATTTGCTGATTGAATGAGGCAGTGATTTTTATAACAGTGAATAAGGGAGCCAATATACCATGACTAACCATTTTTTTTCCCCTCGTGTTTATGAACAGGCCAAATTGGGTGGCTAAGTAGAAAAATAGTGGGAATAATCAGCCCATATTTAAATAAGCATTGTAAAATTAGGTTCCATTTCTGAAAATCATGTTTTATTTATATTGGGCTGTAGAAACTACAATATTTGAGTTGGTGGGGATACATAGTCTCTTTTTGTCAAGTGCATTATAAGGGTTAAAGATTTAGTTTGATTTCTTGGTATCTAGGTATTATTTGTGCTTAATATTTTATTTGTTGAGTAAGAATTTCTGCGCCTATGATGGGATATTTTAGGGCATTGAATACTTTGTGGGAAATTCGGGCAAGGCAAGAGCTCTTACGATCCAGATAAGGTATAAATGTTTTCTTAAAATATTTATAATATGCTCTGTAATATGTAATATGCTCTCAGTAACTCCCCTGAAAGAGGGTAGTTTAGTGGAACTTATTTGTATTCCTAGACACAACTGTAATTTAAGCCCCAGGGTCAATTAAAGCCACAAATGTTTGCCATTTGGGAATTATCAGCAGCTGTTAAAAGTTGAATCAGGTTAGTCATGATTGTCCATGCCTGTAATCTCAGCCCTTTGGGAGGCTGAGGCAAGCAAGTTCAAGGTCAGTTTGAGAACTGTAGCACGATCATGCTTCAAAGTAAAATTTAAAAAGGATTAGGGATGTAGCTAAATGCTAGAGTTCTTGCCTACCATGTATGAGGCCTTTGATACAGTGGCTAATACTGTCAAAAGAAAAAAAAAAGGTTAATTCAGAAACAATCTTGTCAAAGCACAAAAATCATCAATTCCCATTTTTTTTCCTGGCGTAAATTCTTTTAGTAAATTTGGGTTTCTAATTTGGTCAAATTCCAGATATTTGATTCTTCTGTTTTTTTCTTCTCTAAGAAGCTTTTTTTTTTAGTTTTGCTTTTGGATTGTTATTTGATATAAGTTGGGATAATTTCCCCTACCTTGTTCATAATTATAAATAATATCTCTCTTCAAAGAGTTTCAAAAAATTGTTTTTTTTTAATTTTTGTTTTATTTAATAAGTTTCTTCATGATGATGGCAACCATTGATTTTAATATCTTGGTATATATACATTGACTGGGCACAGGTGATACCTTGATTTTTTTCTTATAACCTCAAGGGTCACTATCTTGTTTGATGAAAAAGGTAGAGGAAACTATAGCAGCAAAGGTATTTTTCAAGGTCTGAGTCCTCATAGTTGTGGTAATCCATATTCCCTACCAGGCGCGACTGTCCTCTACAGACATGATCCTCTAGGGGGCAGAATTCTTCCCCCGAAGCTCCGGGAAAGGTGACGCGCAAGAGAAAACCAACCTTCATTGTTGGTTTCACAGAGTCTAGCTTCATCTGTGACAAGTGACGGCATTGTAGTCTAAATAATTCCAATAATTCCTCCTCCTCTAACAATTCTCTTTTACATGTGTCTATCAAGACATCTGACTTCATAGGGAAGTACTGTTACTTTCTTAAGAAGTTTAGACCTTCTCATTATCTTGTTAAATCTACATTCATGTGATGATATTCTAGTTTTAAAAGGATATAACTCTTAGTTAAAAATAAAAATATATAAAAAAAAACCTGTGAGAATATAAGAGCTTGTTTGGATAAACCTGGAATAGTTTTTGTAGCTAATACTTTAAATCTACATAAGGGGAATGTCTAATTTAAAAAAGACTATTACAATGAAAGACACATTGCCAAGAACAATGTGATGAGTGTGTGGAGTGAGGGGAGTATTTTGAGATACATTCATGCCAATGTGACCTTTGCTGTAATAACTTTTTTTGTGTGTGTTTGTGTGCTGGAGATCGAACTCAGAGACTTGTCCTTGCTAAGCAAGCATTCTAACTGCTGCACTAAATCCTCAGACCTTGTAATAACATTTTAAAAATTAAGCCTTCATCATATTTTTGATTACCTGCATCTATTTGTGTCTATATGAAGATTTTCCATAAAGTATTTCCTCAAACAACACTATCAGATTATTCAATTTTGATAAGAAAAATTTGAGGAAATGACTGCTTTGGGGACAAATTCTCATACTCATCAAATGACTATTGTTGAACTTCTGCTCTTGCCTCACTGTGTGTTAAACTGAAAGGTTTCCTGAAAAATAACAAGTAATAGACAAGGAGGATTATGGTGTATTTGGGATTTGCTTCTAGTTTGACCATCAGGTTTCCAACCATTTTTCCCCATAAAAGCACTTTACATAGGTTTTGTCATCTTTTTTTTTCTCTTCTATATCTATGTAGCTTAAAAGTTACATAGCTTTCTTTTACTTTTTAGGGGAAATTTAGTTTACCATTCAGGTATCAGAAAAATCATCCTATTCTAAAGAGAAACTTTAATCTTGCATGTAAATTTCCCCATCCTCTGGGTCAAGCCTTGCTCAAGACTTGGGGAAGGGGGAGAAAGAGATGAGATCTCTGCTCCCCGAGCTGGGACCCCTCCTGTTCCTGCTGCCAGTGGACATTGTGTGTCCTGAGGAATGGAAGAAGCACAGGAGGAAAAGAAAAATGTCCTTTTTTAGTAAACTGGTTCTCTGTCCTCTGCCATATCACAAGGCAATAAGAGCAAATACAACTGAAATTTAGCCCCTTCCTTTGAATTTATTTGAGAAGGTGAAAATAAGAGATTCTACTATTTGTGCCAAATTCCTGAGGATTTGTGAGGATTTTCCAAAGCTCTTTAGTGTCCTGCTGAGTACCTGAGGTTCTTATTAGTTATCACATACTATATTAGTCAAAATTTTTGTTTATAGTACTTTTTTAGATATTTATTTTGATTGTATTTTTATTAGTACATGTTTGCAATACATAAGGATCTCATTTCTTGTGAGGAGTTCGTACATGTTCGTTGAGTGAATTAATTCTTTTTTGGCTCCTTCCCCTCCCATTTCTCCCTGTTCTCACCAACTCTTGATTCACTTCTCATTGGAAGAAGCTCTACTTCCATGTTTTCTTCGATTTTCTTTTTGTTAATCCTTTTTTCCCTTCCTTCCCTCCCTTCCTTCATCTCTTGTTCCCCTTCCCACTGGAAAAAGATCTCCCTGCTTCCTATCATCTATCCTTTTGTTTCAATACTTAAATAGTTTTTGTTGCTTTGACCAAAATACCTAACCCAGGCAGTTTAAAGAAAGAGGAATTTATTAGGCTCACAGTTTCAAACGTTTCAGTCCACATTTGGGAAATTTAGCTGTTGAATCCTTGGCTTGCAAGTTAATTATCAATAAATTCAAATATGTTAATATGTTATATTTCAGAGTTAGAAATGTTAGGTTAATTTGAAGTAGCAATAAGTAGAAAATGATTGAGTGAAAGATAAGTTATTTAACTCTATGGACACAATTATTTAAAGAAGTATTTTTTTTTTTTTTTTGGTGCCGTGGATCGAACTCAGGGCCTTGTGCTTGAAAGGCAAGCACACTAATCACTGAGCTAAATCCCCAGCCCAAGAAGTATTTTTTAAAACTAATGTTTTTAACTAGCATCATTACACAGATATTTGCTTGTTATTGTTTCACTGAGTCGATAGTTTATCCATTTACTTTGAGGAATTTTAAAGGAATTCTTTATTTGGTGAGTTAATTTAATAGAAATTTTATTTCATTAGGAACAAGATGCTATAGGAATGTACTGACTAAATATGTTGTCCCTCCTTATCCACTTTATAAAAAAAAAATCAGAAAAAAGTGTACGAATTTGTGTTTATCCAAGTAAAAACCTATTTTTACACCAACACTGCTGGGTGCAAGATTATTATGCACAGTGAAAAGTTGTTTATGTTTGTTTATTTAATACATTCATATAAAAGGAGGAATGAGACTCTGATTAATAATAGACTCTACAGGCTAACAATATCATTCCCCCATTAACCCCTTGGTTGTGACTGTTATTTATTTTACAAGAATCTAGCAATGTTTGCAAATGAAGTTGATGGACCTGTGATATTTGCAGTGTGCACACGTCTACCCTGACTCACTTGATAATGGCCGATAACTTCATCAGTAATATTTACAAACGCTACTGCTTCGGGGGAGCCCTCAAAGGTTTAACAGTCATTGTTGTGTTACCACATAGAGGATATGTATTTCTGTCTCTAGCTTCAGTCAGGAGGTTAGTCTGCCTGCCTAAAGAATTTAAAATACCTTAAACCCCTCCTTCCCGGAGAGGGAGGATGTGTGTAAGGCCTTTCCCGAGTTCACTGATCACTGACTGGACTGAACACCCTGTAACTACTTAGAGCAGAGTGTACTTTATGACAATCACATCAAACCTGAAACGTGAGTGCCGTAGGAATTTCCAACTCAATCATGTGTCAGCCGTTTGTTCTTCTGATCATACCCGGTGACGAAGACTACTCAATATGAAGTCACACCCACTGAGTAAGAATAGGATCATGAAGTTGAGAAGGGGAAGGCACGAAGTGGGCCAATGACAGCAGAAATCCTAAATTTGTTTTATTTCAAGAGTTAATATGCTATTGAAAATAATTAATAAGATGAATGAGAGACATGCCTGAAATGTTAGCTCTTTGATTTTTGGCAAAAATATGAGAAATTAAAAATGACAGGAATATCATTGCCATACAGTATTTCAGTAGCACAAGAATCACACAGGAAATGGAAAGATCTTGGTGTAGATGAATAAGAGATATGTGGAAGCAGTTATTTCCTGGGATATTAAGTCATAAATGAAAGGATGTGATTAACTTACTATATAAAGACAAATCATTGAAAAAGATCAGCCACTAATTATTTTGCTTTAATAAATTAGAGTAAAATTGCACAGTTTGCAAGAATAGAGATCCTACAAATCAGTGTCATACAAGACAGAATCTAATTATTGGGAAGAAAAGATAGTTTAATCAACTGGACACTACAGGTGTGGGTTTAGCATGACCACAACAGCAGCAATGGGCAATATCTGAAAACATTATTGATTTCATCACGAAGGTATGTGTGTGTGTGGATCTATTACAGGCATCTAGTTGGTAGAGGCCAAAGATGTTATTAAATAACCTACAATGCGTAGAACAGATAGACTGTAGCACAAAAATTTTACTTAGTCTGATGTGTCAAAAATGAATGCTAAGAAACTGGTATGGAGGAGTAAATGCAAGTAGTGAAGAATAATTATTCTGTTATTTTTTGATATTTTACAATGTGGTAAATTGCATGTTCTTGGAAAATTCTCTTATTCATATAGTAAAAAAGGGGGGATTCCTAGTACTACGGTTGGAGTAAAAGTACCTGTTTAGAAAATTATATGTGTCATGCCTAGAACAAAAAATAAATAATAATAACCTCCCTGAATTAGGTGATATTTTTTCTTAAGTATTTAAACACATGTCTTGGAAATCTTGAAGAAGTATGGGACATGTACTTACAGAAATGTGGACTGTAATCTAAGGTAAGTTAAAGACTGGTAGATTTAAAATTTCTCAGGGCTAGGAAGAGAAAATGTGCTTCACAGGCCAAGTCATTTCCAGAGTAGGGCACTATAGGAGGCAAGAGCTGCCGCACGCTTCCTTCTCACTGCACCGAGAATAATAATCATGTGCGTGCTGGCTGCTCAGACATCATTGATATTGATGGCTAGAAAACGAGTTTATCCATCACTGTAACTATTACAGTGTGTTCCCTTCCTTAATAATCAACTCTCGAAGTGTATTAAGCTTAGTGAGGAAAAGACAAATCATCAAGTCTTTAGCAATTGAGGTGATTTTGCATTCTGGGCATGCTGTTAAGTCACTTAATACTGCTTAGAAACAATAAAGTAGGATTTTTATTCATTGGCTTCTTGTTATGGCTTCACTAATATTATATCTCACTTGTGATCTGAGTCCGTGTGGTCTGCCCCTTGACTTGAATTCTGAAATTAAAGAGAATGACAAATAATTGGTAAAAGAGAGTAAAACATAAATATGTTTATGGGAACCAAGATGATTTGAAATACATAACTGAAAATGTCCAGATTGGGAAACAAACTTGGGACAGTGAAGAAGAATTTAATTGTACATACGAAGTAGGAAAAACCCTTCTCTGAGCTCATCACGAGTTAGAGGAGTAGAACCGGTTAACTTGGAGCTTTAGACAATATTTCTCAAAGAAAATTAGGAGATAGGAGAAAAGAATTAGACTTTAATGTTGTCATTGAGTTAGTTAAAATGAAAACAGTAAATATACTCATTATTTACTGCAAATATTAGTAATAAAAAGGAAAATTTTAATAAATAGTAATTTATTCAAAATTCCATTGACTGTGACACTCTCAAGGTGCTAGAATCATTTAGAAAACATGAATTTGAGGTGAATTAAATAACAGAAATTTTTTGATAGAAATTGTAACACTGGGCATATCAAGGGATCAGGTACTGGTAAATCTGTAGGTAATTATCAGTAAGGTTTATAAGTACAGATTATTGAATTTGAAATTCTGTGTGGAGACTTCCTTAGTTGTTCAACAAGTGATATTTGGTTTCTAAAGACTGGACCATTGATGCCAAAAGACGTAAAAACCAAAGAAAATAACAAAAAAAGTTGCCTAAAATTTCAGAATAATGAAATTATTTTAGTGGATTATTAACACAATAAATAATAAAACTGAATTCTTTTAAAATGTATTGTCTCACTATTTCATGATCACCATACTTGGTAATTTTAATACTGACAATAGTATAGACTTCAAAAATAAGAAAAGAAAATTTCCTCTGTGTCCTAACCTAAAAATATTATACAGTGATAATGAAAAGGAACAAAATGTCAACACTAAATTTGTTGATATTTTGAAATTGTGAGAAAAGTCATAAACTCACGTAATTATAGACAGCAATTCTGGGGCTCATCTGTTTCTAAAAATTAGATGTACGTATTTAACATACACTTTCATTATCTTTAAAAAGCAAAAATTACTGACAAGATCCAAAGAGAAGATGCACAAATTTATAAAAGCCCTGGTCAACATTAAACACATTGGAATCATTTAAAATAAGATCAAACAAGTAGTAAAATCACATTGCATATTAGTTTATTGTGATACTCACTTGCTCAGTTTGCAAGTAGAAAATCAAATAAATGTACTCTCATGGAGTTATATTTCCTAGTTATGTTATCAAATATTAATAGCAGTATTTTCTTGCAAATGGGAAGGTATGTAGAGAAGAAGGGAGGGAGCAGGGGGAGGGGAATGAAAAAGATAGCTTCATGTGCCTATTCCCTAAGATAAATGTAAACACTGTGTACTGGAGGCATGTGCTAATAAATAAATACAATTTTAAAAATATTTTCTTACTGCATACATTGTGCCTCACACCGAATTAAGTGTTGAGTAGTCACCAAAAAAGATGGCATATGCATGTAATCTAATGGAGAAAATAATATTTATGGCGGTGCAGTTTTGTGTCACATGTATTTGATAGAAGTTCAAGGAGTCATATTGGTTCCTACATAGACAATCTGTGCTAAAACTGGTGTGCTAAAAAAAGACATTTAAGCAAAGTTTTGAAGGTCTTGTAAGAGTTGGTCATGCTAGGAGGAGGTAAAAATTACTCCTTAAGAAAATGGTGAATAAGGAAACTAGTTAAGAGAAAAACATTGTTATCGTGTGACCACATACAGTGTGTAACTTCTTGGAAAAAACTTGGAGATAGAGCAGACAACGACAAGTAGTAGAAAAATGGCCTATTTGCATCAGCAGTACTATTTGATTGCAGTTATTCCATAAATGAGCGTTTAGAAATTTTGACTGAAGTGTTTTTGTATTAAACCTAACATAGAAAAAGAAAAACTGAAAATGTGACACATATAGGAACTATCTTTTAATCCATGGAAGTTTGTAATTGAATGCTCTCTGGAAAAAAAAATTAAAAGAAAAAGAAAATAATGTTGTATTGAAGAATTTCCCAAGTTTTTTTAAGGAAAATATTCTTCAGCATACATGTTTATAAAGTTGTTTTGTGTCACAAATCTCCCAACTTTATTTTCAGTCAAAATCTTCTTTAATATTGTGCATATTTGTCATTTTGATACACATGTAAGTTTAGAAAGAGAGGGCTACTTATAAGGAGGAAGTATATCACATTTAGAATTTTAAATAATAGGATCTAGTATCCTTTAACATTCTGCAGTCTTTTTGAGTAAGCATAGTAACCGGATAAGTAGGAAGAAACTAGTATCTAGTTGAAATCCTGATATTTCATAGAACTTGACAAGTGGAAATCACATTTTAGTTCCCATCTTCTGTGCATCTATAGACTGTATCTCTGCAAGCCATCACCCAGATCTCTCTAACATCTGCTCACCTGTGACTACATTCTTCATTTACACACTATCCGGATATCTTCATATATAATTTAGTGTTCATATACGTTGTAAATAGTTGTGTTACACTTAACTCAGGTATTATACGTTTTTCCACTCAGTGACTGTGGTGAATAATGTCTTCATCCTGTCTGTAGTTTCTGGGGGAAGAGATCGATTGCTTCCCTAAATATGTTCTAGGAGCCTAAATCAGCAGTTTATTTTATAAAGTAGTTACTTGCATTATCATATACAGTTCCTAGAAACTTCAATATTACCTGTTTGGTTTATTTACAATGACATTCAAACTACATATCATAAGAAATGCGCTCTTTTTATATGTCTCTGTACTATAGGTGATAAAAATGAAGATACTTAGCCAATATTTTTTGTCTCGGCCTACTCAGGCTGTTGTAGTAAAGCACACAGACTGTGAGGTTTAGAGAACAGGAATGAATTTTCTCGTGGTTCAGGAAGCTAGAACTGTGATATTGGGATGCCAGCATCGTTCGGTTCTGACGAGCACTTCTTCTCTGGCTTCAAGGACAGCCATCTTCATGGTGCTTGAGGGAGGGAGAAAAACATGTCTCTCACTTCCGTTTCTTACACAGTCATCGATTTTGTCAGATTAGGTCTTCGTCCTTATGACCTCTTACAAGTCCTGCCTTTAAATGCATTCACACTGGGGTTTGGGGCTTCAACACATGACTTTTGGGGAAATAATTCAGTCTGTTCCATCTTGATAACATTTTCTAAGGTCATAGACTGTTTCCCTTTCATTCATTCATTCATTCATTGAGTACTATCTAGGTCAAGAAGTTGTGATAAAGCAGATCTCTAAAATGGAGTCTTCTTGTAAAATCCATAGCATAATTTCTTCAGGGAAAGAAAATAGCATTAACTATATTGATTGCAGTGCATCGAATAGTTTGTCTCTCTTTTATCTCTTTATTTAAAGCATAAAGAGACTAAGATTGCACTGTGTTCCTCAGTAGAGTAGTTTGATCCATGGGTAGTGAGTATTATAACTTATGAATTAGCTGTGAATTGAATTAAAGGACAGAAGGAAAAAAATTAAAATAACAGAACCAACATAGATTCTTGAAAGAACTATCTCAGCAGGTCTTATCAATGTGGTCATTAGTCTGAGGGAGACAAGAACAAATACTAAGTCCCCCAAATCTCACTTTGTGTAATCTCAATGAGAACAGACCTCTCTATCTCAAACAGCATCAGTTTTACTAATGAAAACAGCATTGTAGGTAATCAAATGTAATTACGTCCTCTAGAATTACAGTCAACAGAAGCACAACAATGCTCATTTCAAATTAACTTTTACTAAGAAGTGCCTAACCCAAGTCTAGACACTCTGATTATTAGCAGTCTTGTGTGTACAATAAGAGAGTAAGGTGTTGGTCATTCTTCTTTAATCTGTCTTGTATTTCGTAGGGGCAGAGATTTATAAGCTAAAATACATGTAGAATCAGGGATGTAGCAAAAGCCACCTAACATTCTTGGATTATTTTACTGCTTAGTTAATTCAAAAATGTGTTTTTTTTTAACAAAATATGATTCTCTAGCAATCTGTCTACATCTATGTTTGTATCTATATCAGTATCTATATATTTATCACCTGTAAGAACATATATATCAAGATGGCAAATAATAACATTTTAATATTAAGTCGTCTTACCCATGATCTTGGATTACTTTTAAATTCTTTAGAGCTTTGATTTCTTTCATCAGATTAACTTTTATAGTTTTCTTCATACAGATTATCTAGCTAGCTAGCTAGCTGCCTAGATTGATAGAGAATTTCAAATCAACAACTATGTATTTTATTTATTGTTAATAATATAAATGGCATTGTTTTCTATTTCAAATTCCAGTTAATTTCATTACTGGTATAAAAGAAATCACTTCACTTTTTATATTAACCTTGTAATGTGTAAAATTGCTGTAGTCACTTATTAGTTCCCGGAGTTATTTTGTTGACTGTCTGTTTAAACAATCCTGTCATCCTCAACCAATTAGTTTTATTCCTTCTTTTCTCGTATGTACACCTTTCATTTTCTTTTCTTCACCTATTGTTTTTAAATTAAGACATTTTTCTCTCACAAGTATTTTTTATCCCCTCCTTTCCAACTCACATGATACTTCTACTCTGCGTGTTTCATTTATCTGTGTAGTTTCTTCCTATAAACTTGGGCTTTTTCTTCTTGTGAGGTGGATCCCAATTATATCAATTTTCTTAAACTATGAAAATTTGTCTTAATACATGTCTCCCTCCACTACCTAAAAGTTTAGCTCACACAATACACATAGACAAAATTTGTTAGCTGAATTAAAAAAAAAAAAAAGAAAGCTTTCTCTTTTGAATAAGTACATTTTAAAGGCAGAGCAGATTTAGAAAATATCCTTTCAAAATAATTACAAGTAGTTCATAGTTTTCAGGATATTCACTAGATTTCTTTAACCTTGATTTTGGTCTCAGTCATATAAAGCAAAAATTGGAAAAGGATAAACAAGTAAATTTATAAAACATTTTAAAGCATCATTTCCAATTTAACGTCCATAAGGGTGTGAAAACCGAAGTGGATTTTCAAGCAAATTTCGCAAAAGTCTTGCCGTTCTCTGGGTCACATTTGGGAAAATGCGACATGGCAGATAGTTAATGTAAAACTTATAAATTAACATTACTTTCTCTAGAAAGATAGCAGCTGTATTGCTCCTTTTGTATTTTGATTAATGTGAAATATTTGCATATTAAATTAGTCAAACATAAGAACTGACCCTTTTTAGTTAATAGGTTTACCCTTGTTAATCAAAAGCGAGAAGCTGTGTTCAAGCCCTGGGAAATGCCTGAAAGTGGAATCACTTATGAGTTTTTGATTAGTTGGCTTATGATAGCAAACATTTTATGTATATACGTAATTATTTGTAGCTATCGGCAAAGAAAATTAATATGGGCATAAAATCTATGAAGGATATTTCCACTTGGCTCAGGTAAACTACGTCGAGGTGTTTCAACATTTCAATATTTCTGCTGTTTTGATTGCTCGAATTAATAAATGTGAACTACTCCTGTTAATATAAAAACAAATAATTGGGCTCGGAGCGTAGCTCAGCCATGGGTGCTGTGGGTTGATCCTCAGGACCAAAACGAAGTTAGAAACACTTTGTGCTGGAGTTGATAGAGGGCAGCGGCCTTTGGTAATACCTAAATTCCTACGGAGACATCTGTCCCTGGCACTGGGCTCCCATGTACCTGGATTAGTGCAAGCAGATCGTTATTGTTTCCTGAGGGTGGGGTGCTGCAGGTATAATGACATTCATGGGAATAACATGTATATGTGCCTTCTTGGGTAGGTCAAAGGATGACCTAATTAGATACGAGATACCTAATCAACTGTTGGTTCCATTATGATGCTTCTCTATTATACTTTATAGACATCTCAGTTATAAAAGAAAAGAATGTATATTTATGTTAAGTATCATTAAAATGTTATAAAAGGTTATATTTCTCATAGGCAGAAGAAATTATTACAACTCACTTATTAACAAGACAATCATGTAAGTTTTTATAAATTGTTTCATCTAAACCGTATTTGTCAGATTATGGTTCATTACCATATATTCACTGAACAAGTGACCTTATATGTCCATAAGCAGGATTTCGCCATCAAGTCCTTCGCAGACAAAGTGACATCATTAATTTCTTTATTGCTCTTTAAGCTTTTGCATTCTCTTGTGAAAATTATAATATATATATGAATGATCTCTGTCTTAGAAATCAATAATAAAAAAACATAAAATGAATTTTTATAATATGGTACATCATAATATGAAAAAAAATTTCTTTTAACACTATGAAATTAGAAAATAAGGATAAATTTCATCCAAAAATAAAAGCTCACTTAGAATTAACTTTTCAAACTGTCATATTTTTCTTCACATTTAGTTTCTTTTGTGAATTTTTAAATCCTCGTTATGCTCAAATGGGACAGAACAATTACGGGGGGCCGTGGGGGGTTCTTTAACCAGGTGCATGTGAAGGAAGGCATCTCACAGAGCGCGGCGGTTATCCTGGATTTGCTACATGTCAGCGGATGCTCACTGAAACAAAGATGCCCTGGACTCGTCGCTTGCCTCCTGTCTCACTCAGCAGTGCATCTCCTCTGGGACATACGTGGAGAAGCGTCTCTCCCTTTCATAATGGACCCTCGGAGCCTACAGAGCACTGTATCTTTACCGCTTCGCTGGGCAGTCATTTGTTTCCTCTGTAGCACATTTTCATTATTTTGTTTTAAAGAGCAAGTTCAGTGCATAGACTCATCTAGTTATCAGGGTCCGATGCGTGTGTTTCTACGAGCTTGAGTGCGTGTCTTCCCTGCAGGAGTGGCTCGTAGATGCTGTGCGCTAGTTTTATGCCTTTGCTGTCTGACTGTGTAATGAAAGACATTATATAAGTGCAAATGCACACTGCAAACATTAAAAAATCCTACTAAATTAATTCTTTTGACAGTTGAATTCTCTGAACTGGAAAGATAAGAAATTGGGTGGTTCATATACTCTGTGAATTATGATTTTCCCGGATTTGGAAGGAAGTTTAGCCTGGTCACCCTGCTGAGCAACCGCTGGCAGGCGTAGCAAAGGCCCCTGCCTGGTTACAGTCCTGAGTCCCTGGAGCCCTCACGGTGAGGGGAAGTCTTGCTCCCTAAAGCTGCCCTCTCAATGGCAGCACTGCACTCTTAGTAAGATACTTTCCATAGCTTTGTTGTACTGGTCCAGGAAATATCCCAGGCTCTCCTGCCTTATCTTTCTCCTTTCAGTCCACTTATTATTGGCTCTCTACTCCCATTCAACACCGGACACTCTCCTCGAGAATGCTCTCTTTCAAATGCTTTCTGATCTGGCAAATCTGCAGTATATATTTACTATCTGTAACTTCATACATTAAAACTCAAGAGGAAATGAAAACTAAGATTAAGGACTGAACTATCAGACATATTATTTTAAGCCTTTACATAGCAAATAGTTTTATTTTTACTAATGCATTGTGCTTAAGTCATTGGTAAGATTAAACTCATAATACAAACAACTATGAGGTTGTACAATTTGATCAATGATAGTAGCAGCAGACTTATTACTTCTCTGTCGTATGTTCACCCTTGAGAAACCGAGAAAGGCTGTACCACTGGATGGAGAAACAGTTCAGTCTGAAACCAACTTTATTACCTAAAAAGGGACACAGGATAATTAAGTCACAGAAATGTATACGATCATTTTCTAAATATGTAGTGTCTGTCACAGTTGGCAGGCTTTGCCACTTTGAAGGACTTAGCGTTTTCATTATAGGGTTACGACTGATAGCAGTTCATTTCTTCTTTACGGTTTGGCACAGAATCGCAGTGAGAAGTCCATTCTCTTTATGGACTTTGGCTTTGTGGTGTAGCACAGTTTGTTTTCTTTGCCCATATAGAGACACAACCTCATGCGTGACCCTGCATCTGCTCTGAAGTGAGCTCGTCTCCATACTATTTGAGCCCTTTGCAGGACGACATGCAAAAACTAAGACGCAAACAAAAGTCACTTAAACAACTGACTTTTTAAATTCTGTCTTCTCTGTGAGTTTCAAAAAGATTATCGCTGGAAAGCTTCAAAATCTCTTCTGTGTACCTATAAGAACACGGCATTCCATAGCTGGACACTTCTTTATTGCCTTTTGGTATCTCCAATAAGTGTTCTACAAATTTCAGATTACCAGGTAGATATTTCCAAATTTGTAGTATGCTAGTGAGAACATTTTCAGTTTTCCTTTAGATGAAAAATGGTAATCTCTAGCTTTAGTTTTATTAATGCA
This sequence comes from Hystrix cristata, assembly GCA_004026905.1. Lineage (NCBI taxonomy): Eukaryota > Metazoa > Chordata > Mammalia > Rodentia > Hystricidae > Hystrix > Hystrix cristata. The sequence continues at coordinate 45,550 of PVJO010010156.1, forward strand.
AACATACTAAAGAATTTTTGATATGTGGTCTAACTTTTCTCTTCCCAAGTTATGGCTTAGTGTGCTCCATGTTTATTGCAGAAGAATGCCAGTGGGATATATTTTGTTTCGCTTTACACTATAAACTTTCTGGCAATGTCAAATTTTCAGGTACAAGTAAAAGAAATTTAATATATTATTTCCACTGAAGCTGAAAAAAATTACTAGGGGTTATTTCTCTTTGACAGCAAAGAAATGTTTAGATGAAAACGTAACACATGGATTTCCCTAAGGACTCGATTAAATGAGATTGTGATTTCAGAAAGCATATTCCTGCTGCTGTGCTTTTTTCTATGTGGATAACTATTTTTCAAATCACATATTAGCTTTTTTCCTGTCACTTGGACAAAAGTGACAGTGTGAATGTCCCACCCTCAGGAATTTCTGCTGTTGGAGTAGTGACCCACAAGGTGATGGTCTAAGGAGGTCATGCGTTTTGAGAGATACTAGCTCACAGGGCAGAGGCCACTTAAGTGAGATTAATGCCTTAGAAACCCAGACAGCTTGCCTTGCAAGCATAAGGTTCTGAGTTTGATCCCCAGCACACACACACAAAAAAAAGGGTAAGAAAGAAAAAAGAAAAAAAAAATAAATAAACCCAGACAGCACCATGTTCCTTCCTCCACATAAGTGCATAACTAGTAGAAGGCACCTTTTAAGAACTAGGAAATAAGCCCTCATCGAGGATGAAATCAGCTATTGGCTTGACCATGGATTTATGTTTTTCTTTTTCTCTTATTTATTTATTTATTTATTTAGGGGGTGTGCTGGAGATTGAACCCAGGGCCTTGCACAAGCTAGGCAAGTGCTCTGCCACTGAGGTACATCCCTAACCCCAACATGGATTTTTTAAGATCTAGAACTGTGATGAGCTCATCTCTGTTGTGTATAAGTTATATTGTTTATGGTATTTTATAGTGACCCAATTTGGTGAAGACAAGGGGGTTTTAGCTTTTTTCATGTCTTCTGTGTGTGTGTGTGTGAGAGAGAAATAGATAAAGACAGAGAATTTATTAGTCTTAATACAGCTGAAATATTTTTAAAAGTTAAATAATTTTTATAAATGAATTCCAAGGCTGTGTGAGAAGATTTTGAAAATGGAAGGATCTATGAAAGATAAAATCCATAAAAAAATTATTAAGTAGAGCTAGCATTTTCATATTTTCTCATTTATTAATCTGTTGTCTCTCTTGTTCTTCTCTTCAGTTTCTTTGATATATATTATTAGATACACAAATTGAAAGCATTAATTTTTCTTCTCCAATTTGTCTTCATCTCTAACAACTGGATTTTCTCTGTGGAATAACAATGCACTAAAGTTTTTAGGCCCTCAGTTTTAGAGATTTAGACTTTTAGACATTACTCTCAATGTGAAATACATATTTTAAAGATAAATTAAGAGCTATTCTAAATAAGAACATGATCATTTTGTGTGCACATGAACTAGATATGTAGTAAGCCAACTTCTATCTGACTGAGCTGGAATGTTACACAAACTGATTAAGTGTTTAAATAAAAACTTGATTAAATATATGATTAAGTAGGTAAGTTTAAGTATGTGACACGCCAATGCCAATGTTAAATCTTGTGCTAATACTCTCTAGACTGAAGATATGTTAAGAAAATTAAAGTGCCAGAGAAAGAATTATTTGCAGTTCTTCATCAAACATAATTAAATTTGAGTGTACTATGCTTTATAATGAAGCTAATCTACTGCAAATATTGCATTTCAGTGAATGCAGGCTAACCTGCTTAGTGGAATGAATGCAAATTTTGTGTTCTGGCAAAAATGATCAGTGGTTTCAACAATATTCTATTTACTGGATTATTTGACCAAACTTTAGATATTCTAAAGATCCGTTTTCTAATCTGGATATCTAATTGAATGTTTTCTAGGAGAATAAAATTGCAGAAGAAGAAGGAGAAGGAGGAAGAGAAAGGAGAGGAGGGAAGGGAAAGTGAGAGGAAGGAGAGGAACAGGATGATTCAAAATCTATAAAGCACTTGAAAGAGGATTTCTTCTCTTATCAACGATATGTTTATGTCACAAATAACACATTCATTTATTTTCCTCTTGGGTGAATATATTTATTTTTCATCTTCCTTCAGACAGTGTTCTGCTTCTATATTCCTTGTAAAACAACAGTGCCAGCTCATGCTATCTACAAAAGGGACAGATTTTTGATAAATGGAAAGAAATAGAGTTAATCGTAAGTAGTTTTCATGTGCAACATATTAGGAAGTGATTTGCATTAGTGATTTTTAGGCACCATATAAGCAAGATTTTTTGTGCTTTGAAAAATGACTCCAAATATAATTTTTTGGATTAGTTGTAGTATTTCTGACCATACCCATTGCCTGCCATAGCAGGGATTTTCACACTTAAAGTAAATGCTGTAATGTTGTGATGTATATATGAGGCTAATTTCATTAGTCTTTGTGTTGATGTTCACTATTGTGCAATAAATAAGTGTACACAGCACGAATCCCTCACTGCCCTGCACCACCGAACAGGCCCAAGACATAATCATATTTCTGTTTTGCAGATGGATAATAGCTAGATAGATGGATTATTCTTACAGTCTATAGCTTTTATGTTTTATAAAGCTGCATAGCACATAATTAATGAATTCTGAAACACTGCTCCTAGGAGAAATAGAGTTAGCTTCCTGTGCACTATCATCTGACCAAACTATACTTTTGTCTTATGTGTGTATTACTCTTTAGTGCTACCTTACTGAAAAAATATTTTTGATTATCATGGAGCTCATGCATGTTAAACTTGTGTGTCTGATTTATTTCACTTACCATTATGGTCTCAAGGTGCATCCATTTTCTTACAAATGACTCAACTTCATCTTTTTTTATATAAGATGATATGTACCAAAAAAACTAAGGGAAAAGTTCAAGCTAAAATCATAGAGAAGAAAATGGAATAAAATGTTGTCAGTAGCCAAGTACAGTAGTGTACAGCTGAGATTCCAGCACTTTGAAGCTGAGGCCAGCTTGGGCTACATGTGAAACCCTGTCTCTTCTCTCTCCATCTCTCTGTCTCTCTCTGTCTCTATCTCTCTCTCTCTATATATATATTTTTGAAAAGACATTTTATAGTTTTGTCTTATTTTCCAATTTAACATTTTATCATTTTAATAATTCTCTATATTTTTCTTTTCCTAATGAAATTCTCAACATTTTTATTTTTGATCTTTGTTGATTTTTCTTTACCCTATTTCCATATGCCTAAACATCACATGAACTACAGTATTTTGCCTAAATTGCTTGACACCAATAAAAAAGTCACCTTACGTTTTATTTAAACTAGAGCCAAATATTCTAGTGAAAAAAAGGAAAACTAAAACATAAAGCTCTATAATTATTTTATTATATTCTCAATTTATAATATACAAATGCAGAAATCCCACAGTACTTACATAAAATGCAAAATAGTAACTTAGAGAATTTAGCTTCTGATATATTTAATCATGAATTTTATCATTATGTATAGCATACAAAGGGTGACCACAAGATGCAGTGAATGGTTAAATTTTTAAAAATTTGTTATAGGAAATGACATATTGACTTTATTTCTTTTTTATTCTTTTTAATTTTATTTACCAAGAAGGTGTACTGCTGTATTGTACACATAATGCTATTTCATTCATCATAGTTAATTTGTATCTGTACATGATATATCTTGATCCCCCCTTCTTCACTCCTCTTCCACTCTCCCTCCCCACCTTATTTACAACAGCTTTATTTACATTTTTCCATTTTCCCCCTTTTCCTTTCTATTTTTTTCCCTTCCTTCTTTTCCCCCTCCTCCCTTTCTGATTCTCCTCCCTTTTGAATATTCTTTTACATAATATCTTTATACTTTTTTCCTTATTTACATTTATAGTTTCTCATATTAGAGAAACAATTTAACATGTACTCATGTGTCTGATTTATTTCACTTAAGAGTATGTTCTCAAGGTACATCCATTTACCTATAAATGTCTTAAGTTTATCCTTTTTATGGCAGAGTAGTGCTCCATTGTATAGAAAAACCGCAACTTCTTGAGCCATTCATTTGTTGTTGGGCATTTGGGTTGTTTCCAAGACATAGCTATTACAAACTGTGTTGCTATAAACATGGTTGTGCATATATCGCTGTGGTATGATGATTTTAATTCTTCTGGGAAGATCCAAGCAGAGGAACAGGTAGAGGGTCAAATGGAACCTCTAGTTGTAGTTCTCTGAGGAATCTCCATGCTGATTTCCACAGTGGTTGGACCAGTCTACATTCCCACCAACAGTGGAGGAGGGTTCCTTTTTCCCCACAGCCCCTCCAGCATTTGTTATTGGTTGATTTCTTGATAATAGCTGTTCTTTCTGGAGTGAGATGGAATCTTAGCATTGTTTTAATTTTCAGCTCTTGAATATCCAGTAATGTTGAACACTTTTTCATGTATTTATTTATCATTTTTATTTCTTCATCTGAGCCATGTTTATTCATTTCAGATGCCCATTTTTGGATAGGGTCTTTAAATTTGGGTGGTTTGATTTTTTTGAGTTCTTTATATATTCTAGATGTTAGACCTTTGTCTGAGAAACAGCAAAAAAATTTTCCCTCTCTGAGTTTTCACCGCACTCTGTTATTTGCCCTCACTTCAAACACACTTATCCTATTTTTCTTTCCATGTTTGAAAGCAATTCTGTACATCCTCCATTTTGAGTTTCTTTAGGAGGTTTGATTTAAAAAATGAGGGGAATGTGGTTGCCACATGCCATTCAAAAGAAACCAGGCTCATTAAAACATCATGGTATGTCCTCATCTACCTTACTCTCTGAATCTGGTCACCTTGAGATTTCTGGCTCTTCCGCAGAGTAAAAATGATCATAAAAGATAAAAATTTTGAATACATTTAAGACATCCAGGTGGCCACAGTAGAGCAACTAAGAGACTTATAAAAGAGGTCTTCCAGAAACTCTTGAAGAGTGACAAGAACAGTGGGATAAGTGTGCTTCAAGAAGGAGCATATTTTGAGGAGGATTAATAGCAATGTGGCTTTTACAGTAGCATTTTTAAAATTTAAGCCTTCTCCACATTTTATCATATTTTGTCTAAACATATGCATTTATATTAAATACTCTCCTCATATAATACATGATATATATAAAGGATTTCTTTTCATTATTGACATTATTTGTCATGAATGACTGTCCTGTGCATTGTAGGACAATTTGTCGCATCCCTATTATCCACCTACCATGTACCAGTAGCATTTTATTCCTTTCCTGTTGTGACAATAAAAGATGTCTTCATTGCTAATAAATGTCTACTAGAAAGAGTAAGATTGTCCAGAGTTGAGAAGACTTAAAAACATTGATATCTATTCTACCAGTAACTATAAAGTGACAAATATTTTATGACATATACATACATACACACACACACACACATTACATAATACCTGTAGTCTAGTTCAGTGTTTAGAAGGAATATTTTAGTTTGTATTTCAGTTTTGGTTCAATAAATTCTAGTTGTCAGGGTTGTTATTAATATATTATTGGTTAAAGTGAATTAAAATCATCCTTAGGTTATATTGATTTATTCGCAATATTTTTCAATGTATACATCTTGAAATATTGAGACTTAGAAACACTGATAAAGTACTAGCAACATAGGATGTGTCGACAATTTTGGAGCAAGGATTAGAATTTTGTTTGGGAATCCGCTGCTTTTCTTTCCCCCTAACAAATCCTTAAGAACAGATATACTGCAGATTTTCTGACTCCGTTTCAGGTTCTATTCAAAGTTTGTTAATTTTAAACTTGGCAAAAGGAGACGTGGTTGAGGGAAGAGTGCTTAGGCATCCTTTTCACGTAATAGGACTTTTTAACATTTAAATCCCACTTTTATTTGTTTCTACAATCTGGTGAAATTCCCTGTTGCCCCATTTCCAGTCACAGTGATTTAGAATCCTTATATTTAACTTCTAGTTGCTATAAAAAGAGGTTTTATTTCCACTTGTGCTTATAAGAAAATTACTTCAATGTTTAAACATATATTTAATTTTATTTTTATTTTTTAATTTTTTATTTATTTATTTATTTTTTTTGGTGCTGGGGATCGAACTCAGGGCCTTGTGCTTGCAAGGTGAACACTCTAACCACTGAGCTAAATCCCCAGCCCCTAAAGATATATTTTAAACATTTGTTGTCATAAAGAATGGCATAAAAATCAAAATGTGAAAAATTATTAAAAATATTTAATTTTGTATGATTTTTTCCCTCTGCTATAATAGAGATTTTGAAAAATCTCTAGGTCAAAGGGAAGGCCAGTCAAATTCAAGATGGTATATTAATATAAATACTACTAGTCTTTAGTTTTATTTGTTTTATTTCTTTATCTTTATTAAGGTTTTTTGAAAAGATTCCTACAGCATTAGAAGAAAAAGAACACTATTGTGTCTTTTCTGGAGAAACCTTTTTTTAAAGAAAGAAACCACCTATTGTGCAATACCAGTACTTCATGAATTTGACTTTGTTCTGCTATTTTTGGACTAGTTACATTTTTGGTGGTGCCGATCATAATTTATCCATAAATTTATAATAGTCCATGAATACTTACTCATTTCCATACTATATGCTATAGTGTGATTTATTTTCTAAAATTGGAATTGTAAAATCAAATTTTTTGTATACTTAAAATCTTGCCCATGAAAGAATTACAAAGGATTGAGTAAAATTGTGTTCTTTTCTGTCATATAAATTCCCTATTGTTAGTAGAACTTTGTAAACAAGACCACATTTTCTTTCATTTCTTAAACAGAATTCACCACCAGTTGTACCAGTAATAAAATGTTTTTACTGCTATCATTTCACCGTTATAAAATTTTGAAGTAAATAGTTCTCTAAAGTCCTAGTAATCTTGCAAATAAATGACTTTCACTGGCCTCCTCATTTTCCGTCTTAGGATCATGCTTCAGAACACAGAGAAAATTATTTTCTTACAAGAAAACACACTGATGACTTGACGAAGATCTTTTGCGTGCAGCAGCTTCCTGCTCCAACATTCCTGACTACTCAGAAGGGTACATCTGTAACCAGCCTACTTCATATGCACTCGAATCCGATATAAAAATATATATGCAAATGAATTAGTCATTCCTCTGAGTTGTCAGGGAAAAATTACATTAGCCAAGCAAAACAAATAAGAAAACTTTCTTTTTAAGATTATTACTGCAAAAACAGAAAGGATATTTAAACAGTAATGGAAAAGTACTGGGGGAAAACTACTTTTTTCTCTAGTTCTTACATAGATAGGAAAGTACTAGAGGAATTTAGAGAGGACATTGGTCATTATGATCAGGTGGTCTGTGTTTGCTGTTTGTCAAGGAGGATAGTTCCTACTGTCACACCTCCTGATGACAAGTTCTGTTATCTTAGGTGATGGGACTTTTAAAGGAACAGTCCCCAAATCCTTGAGAAAGACATTCCTGGGTGGTGCAATTCGTAAAAGGTTATGAAATGCTTGCATTTCTCAGATAGGCAAAGAAATAAATTACACTTACATTTTCAAAAGTGAAAGCTCTTTTACAGAGATCAGTCTTGAGTGAGGAAAGAAATTGTTTATGTAGACAAGTTGAGGGGAACTTTTGTTTTTTCTTACTGGGGATGGAACCCATGGCCTTCACACTGAGCCATATCCTCAGATGGTTTTTATTCTTTTATATTTCTCTTGAGGTAGCATCTCCCTAAATTGCCCAGGCTGGCCTTGAACTGGTGATCCTCTTGCTTCCGCCTCCCAGAGTGCTGGAGGTACAGGCTTGTGCCTCATGCGTCGCTAATTGAAGAGAACACGAAGCCTGCCTTTGTGGCACTGCTCGACCTGAACGTTTCAGGAAACCATAAAAAAAAAAATCCTAAAAACTCTGTGGAACTGAACACCGCGTACCGTCTGTGCTGCTAAATTCTATTTAATTACAATTAATGATGAAAATCTTTAAAAGGTTAAATTTTAAGTTGCACTCAGCTAACACTACATTTCCTCCCAAAAATCTCTGTGAACTATGAATATGTGACTTTCCATTTTATAGCATGCAAAGGGCACCAAAGCTAACTCAGTAATTCAATCTTTCTTAATTCAAAATAAACATTGAACTTTTGCAGAGAATCATCCTGAGATATTGTTACTTTTCCTATCGGTGTTCTTGTGACTGGACCCCCATTAATCCAGGTTGGAAAATGGGTTGCTTTGCTTGCTTTTCTTTGTTAATCGTTTCCTTGCTTCTTGGCTAACCTCAGGTCAAGAACACGTGAGCCACAGATAAATATTTGCTCAAATCATAAATGGAGCTTGCTCAGGGCTTCTTTCTGTCATCCTTATATCAGGGTTTTTTGATTTGTGGCTGTTTGTCTCTCTCCTCTGGGACAATGTCAGGAAGAGGCCCCAGTGCTCCTGTGCCTTACCCTCTCCCCTTCTGCAGACTCTGCCTGGTAGTCAAAATTGGCGGCTTTGTTGTCCACCTGGAACGTGCTGTTTAGTTACATTTCTTCCCAAATTTGATGTTTGTTTAACAGACTGTCTGTCTAAATTATTGAATCAATTTACCCGAAAATTTTAAGTCCCTAGCCAGTATTTAACATGAATTGACAGACTTCATAGGTGTTGTAAATTAATGTAAGATAAATGTTGATATGTACTCCAGTTTGTTACAGAAAGGTCGCAATAAGGATATTCCCATGAATTTCTGTATTTTTTATGGATAAAACAAAGACAGACATGTTTGTAAGTCCTCTGTAACATCTAAGATGAACGTTTACAGTCTCTCTATTGATCCAATGAAATGACTGCTCTCAGTGTTTGAAGCATTTTTTGATTTATTTTAATTTATACATACTTCAGGGTTGTGCCATTGTCACTTTGGAGTGATATTAAGATTAGAAAATTCACTACTACATTTACTTCTTGCACTCTTCTCTATATGTCTTTGTAAGAAAGTTTTCCAGGGCACATTTTATTTTTAATTATGATTAAGAGGTGAACACTGAAAATTAGGTTATATAAAATGTGTGTGTGATGAGAGAGAGAGAGAGAGAGAGAGAGAGAGAGAGAGAGAGAGAGAGAGAGGACAGAGAGTTATCGTAATTGTTAACTTGAGTGGTTTGAAAGTCACCTGGTAGATAAATGAAACATACTTCACATACTTCTCAATATTTCTGAGTGAGTCATGGATACATGATTTGGAGTAATTTATCTAGTTCCTGGAAACTTCCTTTCTTGCACTGTTGCACAGCTATTCTTCATCGCTATCATGAACTAACCATTTACTCTACCAGACCACCTGCTGTGATATTGCCACCTTGGAGACAGCCAGCCAACAACTGGGCCCATTCAAACTATGGGCCAAATTAAACCTCTTCTACTTTAAGTGTGAGCTTCAGGCATTGTGAAATTGGGACACTGATGGTATGAAGTGGGGTTCTTTGTGTGACTATGCCTGGCCATTTGGCTCAGAAGCATTTGAAACTGGGTGTCAGGAGAAGTTGGAAATGTTTGTAGTTGTTGCCATAGAAGCTTAGAATATTGAATGCTGAGCTCAATGGGCAATTCCGGTCAGATCTCAGAACACCAGAATGCTAATAAAAATGAGGGCAGTAAAGACTAGGCTCAGAAGATTTCCTTCTTCAGAATTTGGACCTGAGGTCATATATCTTATACTGTGGTTAAAAAAAAAAGTCCATATTTTCCCTATGTCCTGTCTTTGTTGGAAACTGATATTAATAGCAGTGTACTAACTGAGCGGCAGAGAACATTTTAAGGAAGCTCCAAATTCTTCCTGTGGCATGGGTACTACTGTGGAATGCTTTAAGCCAGAGTTTTAGAGATAACTTGGGGGGTGCAGAACAGACAAAATTGAAAAACTTAAACTTTGATCAGAAGTAAAACGTGTACAGTTGGAGCCAAAGGAAATTTGGTTGCTGAAGAGCCTACTACCGCTGAAAGAATACCAAACACTGTACAGGGACAAAAATAAAGATGCCTTGAAAGCATTTTGGAAATCAGTAAGACTCCACCCATCAAAGTCTCAAGGGTACAAAATGTGAACTTTCATTTAAGAAGACATTCCCTGGGGTTCCTGCAACTTACAGAGAATTGGTTTTCCCAGATTCATTTCACTGAACTCAGACCATGGAGGTATTTAGAGGCCCCTGTATCCATGGTCCAGTGGGGCCTAGCTATTGGTTCCCTGATAGCTGACTTTAACTTGTCCACTTGATTTTGGTTTTACTAGCACGGAGAATACAAAGAGCTATGGCATCAGTGAGCCTTTCACCTAGGAGGTGAGACAATGAACTCTTGAGAGGTTCAGAGATAAGAATTTGCACTGAGGCTCAAAAGAGACCGTTCCTTGAAGCTTTTGAGAAATGATGGAAATTTTGAGATGTGGGAAACTGAAAATTGCATTTCTGCCTATATATCATATACCATATTAAGACAAAGTATTAACTTGTTACTGTGTTTACATGGATATTAAATGTGGTTTAAGAATATGCTTTTGGGTGTCAAGTTAAAAAAGGGTGAAATGTGATAATTAAGCTTACCTGTCACATTCATCATTTTGGGAACCCCCAAGATATTATTTACACAGTGTGAAATATTACATGTTTATTGGAAATTTGAGACATAAGAATCCATTTCATGTTTATCATTTAATTCTATAATATGACAATAAAATAAAGTATAAAATCTGTGTAAATATTTATAATTATTTCATTCAAATCATTCCTAAAATTAAAATTATATAAAAAGTGTGATGATTATAAAGCTTCGTAATGTAACTCTAAGATATTCTATAAAAGAACACTATTACATTTTTACTGTACCAGAGAATCAGAATCACTTTAGAAGTTTGACTGCTGGTGTCTTTTACACCTCCCCCTTCCCCATTTCCCATTGATGCCACATCTGGACGATCTGATAGACAAGCTTTTATTGATTTCTGTGTAAATTCAAGTCAATCAATTGAGGCCAAGGGAAGCCTCAACCCTCGCCCTATCAACTAAGCAAAATGAAAGTCTGAGCCACATGCACACATTTACTCTTGTTTCACTTGGTACCTAACCCGTTTTGTTACTAAATATTGTTATTTGTCTCCTGCAGGGCACAAATTATAAATTTATCATATGCATAGGCATTTGGAACATGTCTTTTGTGGATAGAGGGGGAACAACTCTATTCATTTTACTATCCTTTGTAAAGTTGATGCAAGTATATTTTGTATTACTTTAAAAGGTAAAGCAAATTTAAACTATATATTTCATTTAACATTTCAAATAAACTGATCTGTTAGAAGAAATGTAGGCTCTTAAATACATTGTAAAACAGTCTATTTTCATATGTTGTAGAAGAGGAACACATCCTTCAAGCCACTACTTCTATACACACCATCTGCTCTTATTTAATGAGAGTCTATTTAAAATGAATGATGTGCATAATTGCTTTAATTTTTCATTTCACTTATGTTGCAAACACAGCTTAGAAAAAAATGAAATGAAAATAAATAGACCTTATTTTAAAAAAAAGAAAGGCTATTTTCCTTCTTTAGTAACACTAAATTATAGCAATGCTGTGTGCGTGTGTGTGTGTGTCTGACATTCAAAGTACAATTGTGTTGCAATTATTGACATCACATTTAAAATGCGTTTGAATAATTGTTTTCAAACTTTTTTTAATATTTTCTTACAAGATGAAATTAAAAGTTTTCATTAATTATAAAAAATGTTATCAGATAAAAATAAAAATTAATAGGGAAAGTTGAAACAGAGTTTAGGTTTAGGTTGCTTGGAGTAAGAATAAATGCTCTGAGGAAAAAGAGGGAAGATCGACAATAACACGGGATGTCTTGAATCCATTAAGTTTCACATACATTTAGTAATGATCCCAACAGGACTGGAAAAGGTTTAAAGAGAGGTAACTTCCTGAAAATGAGTGGGTGATCTCCAAAATCTTAGCTTTACAGGGCATTTGCATTTATAAAGGGATCCTGGGTCTTTAGAGTTTTATTACATGCCGAATGATTGCGTTCCCCTACATTTCATGTTGAGAGACTAGCTTCTAATATGATGTTATCTGGATATAGTGTCTTTGAGAGGTAATTGGAGTTAGAGGATCTCAAGAGGTTGAGACCCTTCTGATGAGGTTGCTTCCTTTACAGGACAGCATTTCACAGAGATTTTTCTCTTTGTTTCTTTACCACATGAGGACACGATAAGAAGGCATTAAAAATCCACAAGAGAAGAAAAAAGCCCTCACCAAAATAAAAATATGCTGGCAACCTGATCTTGGACTTCCAGGCTTGAGCACCGTTAAAATATAAATTTCTGTCGTTTAAGAGATTTGTTTTTCTGGTATTTTGTTATAACAGCTGGAGCTGGATAGATTTTGACTATCTGACTTCAAATTTTAGTAAATTCACATAAATAATGAATGTATTAGGAAAGGATGAGCAGTCATATTGTTGTTAACATGTACAAATCCATAAATTTATAGATTAAATAACCTGTAGCCTGAGATATAGTGCAAAGAACTGAATGTCTCCCTAAATGTTTTATGACAAATCTAACCCTGAATGGGATAATATTGAGAGGTGGAGACTTTAGGAGGTAGTTAGGCCATTATAATGAAGCCGTACTGGAGGGATTAGTGATCCTTTGAAAGAGGTCCAGAGAGCTGGGGCGGAAAGTGAGTGGGAAAACTCTGAAACCCTTTTTGTAAAAGTGAAAAGATGGCTGGCTATGAACAAGGAGGGCCCCCACTATACAGATTCTCCAGACCCCTTTATGTTCAACTTCCCGGCATCCAGAACTAAAAGAAATGTCTGCTTTGATTATTATTTTATTAGTACATGTTTTCTGTACATACTGATTACTTTCATCATGGGAAATTGGTACACATAATTAATATATCTTAATTATTTTTGTGTTCTAGCCCTCTCCTACCCCTATTCCTTCCATTTCTTGTTCCCTTCAATTTACAAAAGACCTATTTCCCTATTCCCTGTTATCTATGTTCACTGTACAATATTCTGTTTAAGCCCAATTAGAGTAAGAAAAAAAAATTAGTATAGTAAGAAATCAATCTATGCAATTAACTGGTGACATTTTATAAATTTATCAGGGAGTCCATCAATACACTTGGACTTATTCTTGAGATAGAGCCTTAACTGTTTCCCCCTCAAATTGAAAGTAAAATAAACACGTAAAATAAATAAAATACCATCATGAGAAACATAGCATCCTGTTATTTTAAAAGTATATGAAGAAAATAGTTTAGGAAAGTTTTTTTTTTTCTAAGCATGTAATCCCTTATTTCTTTAGAAATGCAAAGCAGCATACAAAAATTCCGAGTTCCACAGCTAGATTATTTACTAACAAATCATTCAACTAAATTCGTTCATTTTATCAAAGGGCTTACTGAATAGTGAATAGTTCACATCAACACAGAAAGCCACAACAATAACAAGAAAACATTCAGTTTACTAATAAAGCATAACAAATCATTATTACCAACAATGCCAAATGTTCACTGCAATGTTGTAGATTTTCTGAAGAGAAAATAACATTATTATCTAAATTATCGTGAAGCAAATATAATAAAAAAAAGATGCTAACTCTTATCTAGGATGAGGGTTTCGAGTGAGATTAAGCTTTAAAATGGAGTGTGATATGCTGAAAATATTTTAACATTTTGTGGAAATGTTTACTATATTTCTGGAGGGGCAGCTGTAAAATAGTAAATCGAGCTAAAGGAAGTTCTTTCTAGTACTTACCTTGAGGTTTCAATCATTTATATGTGGCGATTGCTATATGTGAAGTGTCATTTATGATATGTCCACTGCACCCTCTCTGTCAAAGCCTTAAGCCCATATACATAGCTGCACTGCTTTAGTTGAATCAAGTATTGCTGGCCTTATAAATTTACCTTCAAAGTCCTAATTCTAAGTTACCTGGCTTATTTGAGACACTATATATTACGAGTATTTAAGTCCTTCTTTTATTGCATGTTTTTGCTTCATTTAGCCTGGGAAATAAAAACATGAAAATAACTCCATTAAAGTCAAGACTTTGTTACAATATGATTTTTCAGACATAAAATGTGAAGTCATAACTCTCATACTGACATAAAAATAGTAAATTCTGTGAGAGAACCAGACAGAAAGTTAACTGGGTCATGAATATATACACATATATATCAGTTCATGAAAATACATGGATTAAATATTAGATAACTCAGCAAAATGTTCTAGTGTAGGCAATGAACTGTTATAAAATAGCTCAAAGACAACTAAAGATTGCACTCGGAGGCCTGGAAAGGGTATTTTCTAGAATCTAGATAGTGCATACTTTGCATTGAAGCACATATTCTTCCTGAATTCTTTCACCATTAACACTGAAATTAGTTTGTGACTTTTTTTTTTAGCAAGAACATGTATTTGTACATTGTATACATAATGATCACATTCATCATGGCTATTTTGTACTTGTACATGATATATCTTGCTTTTCCCCCCTCTTCCCCACCCCTTCCTTCCTTTTCCTCACTCTTTCTATTTATAGTAGGTTTATTTACATTTTTCCATTTGTTTCCTTTCTCCTTTCTTTTCCTTTTCCCTTCCTTCTTTTCTCCCTTCTCCCTTTCTAGTTCTCCTGTATTTTAAATATTATCTTTCTTCTATATAATATCCATTATACCTCATTGCCCTTATTTACACTTATGGTTTCTCGTATCAGAGAAACAATTCATTGTGTATTCATGAGTGTCTGATTTATTTCACTTAAGAGTATGTACATCATACCACAGGAATATATGCACAACTATGTTCATAGCAACAAGATTTGTAATAGCTAAGTCTCGGAAACAAGCCAAATGCCCAACAACTAATGAGCGGCTAAAGAAGATGCGGTTTTTCTATGCAATGGAGTATTACTCTGCCATAAAAAGGATAAACTAGAGATGTTTGTAGGTAAACGGATGCACCTTTATTTTACTTGTAGTGTTGCACTTGTTGTCCACCTCAATGGACATCTTATATCTCATGTTCTGATTGTTGAGGTGGTTGATTAAAATACTTGTAAATCGGTTCTGATTGGGCCAGAATATATAACACAATATAATTCTGATCCACAGCGAAACCAATCCAAGAAACCAAACCACAATTTCTAAGCAAGCATGTAGAGTTGGAATCCATCAGTGATGCTACCTTTCCTGTTTTCTGGGAAGCTTAATTCTAATTCAATATTGAAGGGACAAAGCTAAGTATGACTACCCGTGTCAGCTTGCCATCACTCGGGAAAAGTACTTGAGGTAGATCAGCTTAAAAGAGAAAAGGCTTTTTTGGACTCATAGTTTCAGAGGTTTTAGTCCATCGTAGTGTGACAATGCTACATCCAGCCTGCAGTGAGACATGGTGGAGAATGTATGACTGAAGTGGTCTGTTCAACTCATTGTGGAAGAAAAGTGGAGGGGAGGTGGCTAAATTCCAAATATCTTCTTCAAAGGCACATCTACGGTGACCCGACACCATCCAACCTGGGCCTGCTTTTGGAGATTCCATCTCCTTATTGTACAGCAGGGTGGTTATCAAGCCTTTAGCATACGGACCTTGGGAGATATTTAAGATCTAAACCATAACACTCCTAAATCAGTCTCATAGGATAGTCTGCTCCTAGTTCATTTGCCTCCAGTTTCTCTATTACAACAATCTCTAGTCACAGCACTCTTGAATTCTACCATTTCCTAGCTATCAGCTGTTTAACTTCCCTGACTTCCTTTGAGTCTTTGCCAAATGCAAGTGACTCTCTTGCAACAGCGAGCTTTGAACAAATAGCCTCTGTCTGTTCACATGCAGGTGGGTTTTGCATAGTTTCAGACCTCATAATGAGGAGAAGTAGTCAATAGATTTATCCTAAAAGAGGAAAGAAATTGAAATAGAGTAATTTGGCACTCTGGAGAGCCACCAGTGAGGTCTCTCTCTCTATATATATATTTTTTTCTTGTTTGACCATCTACAGGTACTATGTTAACAACTACATATAAAACTATGTGTAACAGATTAAGAAATTTTCAACCTGTATGGTACATCCTAAAAACTGATTCTGTGCAGATAGGACATTTTTATATCTGATGATTATGTGTTATTTCTAAATAAATAATGTATTTAGGTAGCTAATATTTCTGCCTATATTCTATAAGTTGATATTTTAAAATATCATTTTAAATGCAACTTTTATGATACGTATCTGCCTTATTTACTTTCCTCATTGCTGGGACAAAATAACTAACACCTTCAAATTAAAGCAGGAGAGGTTTATTTGTCTCACAGTTTGTAGGGGTTTTAGTTCCTAGTTGACTGACTTAAAGGCAGGGCAGCGTGACAGAGGAGAAACAGCTGATGGTGTGACCGCAGGAAGAGACTAGAGTGAAGGAAGGAACAGAAAGAAAGAAGGTCTTCCAGGCGACATCCCCAGGGACCTATATCTTCTGACCAGATCCCACTTTCCAACAGCAAATCATGGCCCAGGAAACCAAATGCCTCTTAAAAGCCCCACCTAGTAGTGCCCGAAGCTTTGGGGGGACATCTAGATGTGAACCATAACAGTATCATTGAGTTTCTTTCTCATTTTGTATTTTATTTCACCTTGTTATTTTCCTTGTCCATTTCTATCACAGCCCATTACAATTAATTTATTTTACAAAAAACCAAAATCTAGTTTTATTAATTTCTAATTTTTTCATGTAATTTTTCTTTTCTGTATGTTTTTATCATTAGCATTATTTTGTTTTATTTTCCCTAACTTTTTGTAATGAAAACTTATCTTAAATATCTTAAAATCATTTATATATATCTTAAATATTTGACATGTAGTGTCTCATAGTATAATTTCTAAATATTTGTTGCTATAATATTATTATATATTTTTATGTAAATATATGTAATGGACAGATACTGAATTCCCAGACAACTAAAATTTCTGTTATTTCAAATGATAGTTACTATTTTGGGTCAATATCTTTATAGCAAAATTTATTAAAACTTTTAAGGTCTAATACAAGCATTATTTTTCAGATCGTTATCTGCTTGTAATGTTAGCTGGAAAAAATGAATCTTTTAATAATAGATGTTAAGTGTTTTTCCAAAGTATTGGAGCTATAGCATTTAACAAGAGATCCACAAATCCTTGCTGGCTTGGAGTATAGCGAGAATATTTTATAGTAAACTTTAACACATATTAGAATAAAGCAAAGAAATATCAGGGATGAGATGTGATTTAAAATGGGATAGAGAATGCATCACTGACAATGTATTTTGAGAAGAAACTTAAGATTGTTGAAAAAAAAAAAGATTGTTGAGTAAAATTTTTATGAAAAATCCAAGAGAAAGGCTTTCCACACAGATATAGTAAATGCAAATCTACAATGTTTTCTAGGCAATAGTGAAAGTTATAACCAGCACTGGAATGGTTAAGAGAAGAACCCCCACATTTGATAATTTATCCTGATTTCTATGGTGAAAATACTCCAACCATGATTAAGTTGCCAACATGATGTCAATAAATTCTGAGTTGGAAGGAAATGTACAGTAGCACACCGTTAAGTAGTAGTTCTACTTTTCAAGTAAAATCGTCAATATACAGAAAGGATAGATATACATATCCTCAAGAAGTAATTAACAGTAAAATGTAAATAATTAGTAAGTGATTAGTTTTAGTGTATATTATCTTTTTATTGTAATTTATTCAATTTCAATTTACTTAATTTAATTTTTAATAAAGGCTGAGTTTGACAGTGGACCCTCCATATTCCTAGAAACTTGAAAATTAGCACTTATATTGAAGTCTAGGACACTACCACTACCAGGACATTAAAAATGATTCTTGAGATGGAGTGACTGAATAAATAGAAAAGCAGAAAAAATTAGGTACATGGGCATTATAATCGGGTTAGGAATACTGCTCTGTAGAATGTTGCTCTTATGCTGAGTGGCTAGGGAGACAAGAGAGTTTTACGCAGTGAAGTACTATAATGTGATTACTATTTTCAAAGGACCACTCTGGTTGGCTTTGTGTGAGTAGATGGGATTATGGCAAAGTAGTCGGGTAAAGAAATGAGGAGAATTCTTCAATAATACAGGGAAAAGATTATGTTTTAGACTAGTGTTACAAAAGAAATACATAAAATGACTTAATTCATAATAACTTTGAATATGAAGGACATAAGTGGTAAAAGATTGAAAGGGGAGTGTGGGATTAAGAATAAATGGTTTTGACTTTGAACTACTAGAACAGTAAAGTTTTCATTCACTGAGATGTGGAAGCAGAGATTAGAACATGATGATGTCTTCTTAATATTTGAACATATTATGTATAAAAAAAAACTTGTACAAGTGAAAATGTTGACTAGGAGTGAGATATATACATCTGCAGTTTATGTATTTAAGTAACCACAATGCTTTTCTTGCAAACAATTTGAATGATAAAAGTTTAATAGCAATTTAATTGCTAAACGGGCAGGCCTGGCAATGTCATGTGTTGAAGAGAAAGATATTTAAGTGATCACACCTGTGTAAAGATAAAAAGTCTAAAAAAAAAAAGATAAAAAGTCTAGTTATTCTGTTTCGTGTATGGAGGAATACAAGCTAATAATATTGGTGAAGATGTATAAAATAACTTTTTATTTGTAAATGTTGTCCTGCAACATTTATTGTTTACTATCTAGTGAAGGCCACAATTATTTAAGTAAATTCTGTGCTTCCTAATGTGCACTACTAAGTGTGCATTCAATCTTTTTCTTCACTTTCCTCAATGGGCAATGAAAAATATCTTGGCATTCCATCCCATTAGAAATGGCAGCAATAAAAATTTTTTGTAATGTGGGTTGTTAAATATAAATGAATCATTTATTTTTAAAATCTGTTTGTTTATCAATAAATGTAATTTCAGTGTCTTAGCGACAAAATGTCATTCATTTTCAAAATTAGGAATATTATTAAAATCATATTAGTATTCCCATAAGAACTTTATGGTCGTTTTCCAATTTAATGTTTATATTAAAAATTTTTGCTGTAAATATTTTGATTAGTAATAACACATAAGTGTTGGAGACCCAGGTGAAGAGATACTCTGCTGATTGCCATCTTTCTTGTCTGGCCTTATTTACATAGTTCCCTCCTCATTGATGCTTCCCTCCACTACTGAATGACAACTAGAAGCTGAACTCTGGCCAGGTACTTGGGCTCTCCGGAGTGCCTTAGTTATTCATAATACCAGTATGTACAAAATTCTGGTCCTATAGGTAGGTTGAGTCATAGAACTTGAACATAAAAATATTTTATCCTTATGTCTTGTCTGATACAGTGTAGCTGAAAAGATATGAGTCACTCGTACCAGAATTCAAAATTTACTAACTTTAAAATATAAAAGAAAAAAGCTGCAAAGATCAGAAGGAGGAAGAAACCATTTCCAGTTGAAAATACCAGAAAACCCTTCGCGGAAAAATCAATATTGAGTTTGATTTTAAGAGTTAATAAAATTTCAACAGGTGGAAACATTTGTCAGAGTTCACTAGACAGGGGTAAGCAGTGCAAGTCCAAAGTTTGGGAAAAAAGGGAAAGTTTGTAAAATAATGAAGTCTGCTGCAATAAGGCTTAGCATACAGGAGCACTGAACACCAAAGCTACAGAATGTTTTGCAGTAATGTTAGTGGAAGGCTTATGAGCTAATGTTAGGGTTTTATTTTACTTTATTATCAATTATAACCCTGCTTTACATTAAAGAATTGAGATGGTTACAATCGAAGTTTGAAAGATAATGAGCTCTACTCTCAATTTCCTGTACTTGAGAAAACATTTGTAGTTTGTTTAAGGAACTATTTTGGAGTTTCTTG
>PVJO010010157.1:0-65652 GCA_004026905.1 Hystrix cristata
TGTGTGTGTGTGTGTGTGTGTGTGTGTGTGTGTGTGCGTGTAAGCAACATTTTACAGTTTCAAAAGAATATTTTGTTACAAGTTTCTTTCAGGAAACCTTTTCAGTGTGCCTGCACAGCAGTACACTGTATCTTCTATGCCAGGCACGAGGTACAGTGGAGAGAGAGTGATTGGCTGCTTCATTCATTATTTATTTTTTTTTAATTTTATTTTTTTTTTTTTGGTGCTGGGGATCGAACTCAGGGCCTTGTGCTTGCAAGGCGAGCACTCTAACCACTGAGCTAAATCTCCAGCCCCACATTCATTATTTATTAAATATTGTCTGAACATCTACTTTATGCATGGGGCTCGGTGTTGGAACAGTCACACAGAAGCCAAAGCTTGTCCCACCTCATGAGGAAATCAAACATAGCCACCGGGCAGAATGTACAGGTCACAATGTGTGAGAGGAATCGCTACTCCCTCCCCAACAACAGCAACGACAAAAAGTTAAAGTGTGGTTTCCTGGCTGTTCCTTGAAAAAAAAAAAAATTCTGTGACACAGATTGATTTCTCTGGGAAGAAAACTCCCGGGCTAGATGACACAGATTCACTTCAAACATTAGTTTCCCTGGTTTGTCTATCACTGTCTCACTTCATTCTCCCCCTTTTCTCCTCTTCAGAATAAAGGAAAACTTATGCACTTGGTGAAATCGTAAACATGAGCGTGCTTATCATTTTAAGAAAAATGTTGACTTAAGCTTAGAAATATCCTATTTATTCAACTAGTAGATGATTGCTAAGTATTAAGTTAATAGGAACTTGTGTTTTTATAAGAATAGTTTATTTATTCAAAGAGATTCTGCAGCACATTTTTCAATTTCACTATTCCCTACATTTATTTCAATTTTACTTTTTTCCCTGCAATGCTAAAGTGCCTAAGTTTATTCAGAATTTTTGCTTATCCTCAAAAATGCTGATCCTGGATGGTTATAAAATATGCGGGCCATTTAAGTTGAATCAGAAATGGTTTCCAATCAAAGTGAAATCACTCTTAGTTTCAGAAAACGATGCCAGTATTAAAAAGAGTTGCAATTATGGCCAGGCCTAAATTCTCTCTGCTCTAGGCCTCCACCAGAAAAAAAATTACAGTGTCATTTTAAGGCATCATTTGTCTTCTTATGTAACTCCTGCAGGGACCTCATCATTCTTTTTCTTAACCTGACCAAGTGCAAATGGCTGCCCTGCAGAAGCTCAAGAGAGGAATCTTTTTAAAGATGCTGCTTAAAAATCCAAATTGTTTGAGACTTTTCCTGAAGATTTCATTCTCCTCACTAAAACCTTCCTTAGCTCCCATCGACTACAGGAGCGAGTTCGAGAGTTTTAGTACGTGATTCCAGACTGCTGTCTGTGAGCTGGTCCGTGCCACCACGTCCTTCACTGAAACCGTCTAGTATCTAACCACTCGGCATTTCCCCATCATCGAGCTTCGGTCCTCAGCTTTCTCCCACTCTTCTTTCATTTCTTCAGGACGCTTCCCCCACTGGCTAGGTCAGCTAAGGGTGCCTCTCCACCCACAACGCCAAGTGCAGACCGAACATTCCACTGCAAGGATCCATCCATATCTGCCTTGCCCCAGACAGGAAACATTCCACAGGCTCCGAATGTGCTCTGACCATCTTTGTGCCCCAGTATTTGGCACTTCATGGACAATCTGCACAGATTTGTTGAATGAGTGAATAAAGACTTATGAGAAAGAACCTGAAATAAGTCCATGAAGTAGGAAGGATCTTAGAAATACCAGTCTAGGGAAACAAGAACAGTCTGAGGAGTAAAGCTAGTGTAAGGAGAGCAAATTTATACCTTTGTTGATTGGTGTTTATGGGGTGTCCACAAACTAAGATACAAGATTTAACGATGAGTGAGATAAGCAAGGGCCCCACCTCATGGGTATTCCGCTAGGGAATATGCTAATCAGATTATCATTGCTTCTAAATGGTAAGTACTGTGAGGAGATAATCAAGGTAGAGGTGATGAAAGGGTTACAGGGAAGAAATGTAGACTGGATGTTCAGGACGGGTCTCTTCGAGAGGGCGGTTCTGGACAGGGTGGTTCTGGAGATGGCCCTGGAAGGGTTAGGTGAGAGGGAGCCAGCCTTGCTGAGGCCTGGTAGGAGAACACTGTAGTGTGTGCAGTTGTCTGGAGGCAGGACTGGGTTCAAGATTTTGAGGAAAGGTCTATTATAATCTCCAGTTACATGACAGTCCTCCCTTGAGGAAGAGAGAGAGCGCAAGTTCAGAGGGAAGATCATCAGTAAAAATAAGCGTGGCTTGTGGGGAACCCTGAGACCAAAGGGCTCAGCAGCCATGGAGGGGGGCTCTGGCAGAGGCGGTGATCCGAACGGGAACCTGCCACAGGGTGATTACTGCACACTGATGGGCAAGAGAAAGGGGGATGAGGCTTTGCAGAATTCTTTGGCTAAACTACCCAGACCAAATTAGCCAACAGGAAGGGCTCTTTCCTTCTCTGCCACTTTGCCCCTGACTGGTAAACATGAACCATGGATGTTTCAGCCCCCAGAAAATTGTCCGTAGGGCCCTCCCTTCTCTAGGGAAGGGCAGTGGCAGAGTGAGGGACATTAGCCATGGTTTCCGCTCTGTTTATCATCGCCATCCCCCAGAAATACTATAACATAACAGCAATCAGTGATCACTAACTAAATACCAGTGACTGAGCTAAGTATCCCACAGCACAGTGGTGCCCATGTCGACTCTGGAGTCGGTTCTCTGGGTTCAAATGCTACCTTCTTCTGCACTTACCAACCCCGTGGTGGTTTCCCCAAGTTACTATTTATGTGTGACATTATCTCCTTACCTGTAAAATGGGAGGGCTGGGAGAAATAACAGTACATATCCTGTGGTCCACTGTGAGGAACTATCAGGTAATACACACAAAGTTCTCCAAAGAACACTCACACATGCTGATATGAATGCAAGCTTCTGTGGTAACTTGTTTAATTGTCTTAGCAATCTAATCTGTTTTTTTAAAATTTTATTTTAATGGTGGATTTTAGATGTACATGGTGATAACATTCATCATAGGGGATTTATTCCTGTACATGATATATCTTGTTGCTTCTTTTTTTCCCATTCCCCTCCCCTCCCTTCACCCTTCCTCCCTCCTTATTTCCAAAAGCTTTGTTTCCATTTTTTCCTACCTAATCTGGTTGGTACAGTTTTTCTTCCCATTCTGCATCTGAGAGAACCTCAGAGGCTTTATGTCACCTGCCAGGGTTTTGTAGTTAGTGGCAGAGCTGAGGATTAAACCCAGACTGATTTCAGAGCCCAAGTTCTGACCATCACTCTGTCATACTTTTACTTAAATTAGAGATACATGGGTTGGAAACCAACAGATTTATTCATAGTTTATCTTGGCCAAGTTCTATTGCATATTTCCTTTGTTTGTCTGTTTGTGTGAGGGGTTTAGGAAACAAGGGGCATAAGAGAGATGGGAACCCAAGAATCTTGCCCAGACTTCAGGTCTCTGGATAACCCAGCGAGTTTCACAGGCCCATACAACAAACTGGATATTAATTGAAGCTTTTGCTCTTCAATGGCTTTTCCATAGTGTTTTCTACAATTTTTCTTAATGATTTTGAGGATCAATTTATCAACCACAAAGCACACACACATACAACGTGCCCAGGAGGGTTTCATGTTTAAGATTTTTTTTCTTTAAACGTTGGAAACCCACAAGCATATCTACTGAAATTCCCTTAAAACTAGATTACCCTCTGAAAATGAGCTTATCCCCCGCCCATAGGAGATAGCTGTGTTTTCTATGGCCAGGGTATCTAGAAGAGCCATGGGAAGGAGCCCTGTGATTTGGAGTTGTCAGTTTCTAACAGCGTTGTGGCCACAGGTCCCTGTTCTGGTTAGCAATGATGCTGGAAGATGAGAAACAAGCCTCATGCAAGGGTCTGCTGCACGTATTCACTCAAATGCCGCATTTGCTCCTCCCACTTCTTCCACCATTTTTAATTCCATTCCTGGATAAATTTGGTCCACAGGCCCACTGAAATGGATTCTGTTTAATTCAGGTCTGTATTGGATCCCTTCTAAGAAGACTCCAGTTGTGAAAAATGTCCAAAGGACCCACTGCCGGGGATAGAGCTTAGTGATAGGGTGCTTGCCTGGGATGCACAGGGCCCCAGATTCCATCCCCAATATCACAAAGCAAAAGCACCCTGCTCCAAATCAATAGTGGTGTCATGTTGTACCCCTCATGAAATATTGGGTGTTATTTTTCACAAGCATTACAAATGCTTGTTGTCGCTTGGCATTTACAAATCCCTGCAACATCGGAACACACAGCAAAGCAGGGCTACTTTGTGAAGAACAGTAGTACCCACAAACTCTTCTTAGGGTAGATGTGCGTGTGTTGTTTTGTTCACCCTTAGTACCTGTCTAGCTTATTTTGATTGACCATGTACCTAATACTCTAGTGAGTACTTTAAATGCATCAGCTCCTTTTAAACTCCATACAGTCCTGGAGGTTGATGCCAGTGTCACTCCCAGTTTACAGACGAAGAAACTAAAACACAGGAAAGCAAAAAAGCTGGCCAGCAGGTAGCAGGACTGGGCTTCCAATCCAGGCTGTCTGGCTATAGAATCTAACTTCGACTTCTATGTTAATCTTGCCTCCCAAACCCTGCTATCCACAAGTATTTGTTAAATTAATGAGCAGTTATGTGGGCTTTAATTAGCAGAATGTGCTCAGGTCCTGTGGGAGGGGACGTGGTCTTTAAAAATTAAACCCATCTATTGATCAGTCACTTGAATTGATTATCTTAGGGTATTTCACTTAATGAAGAATGTACCCCTGTCATAAAGATCTTTCTCTTCCCACACTCCAAATTTGGTAAGAGTTGACCTTCCTTGGGAATGAAGTCACCTGAGAGTTAGCATCTTTTCAGCAAACGCTGTAGTTACACCCTCATCTGTCCAAATGACCCATTTGGACAGCTGGTTTAATGGTGTGAATCTCCTACAGCTTCATTGTAATAACCTTGATAGATAAAAATGAGGTATTTTGGGGTGACTGTTGTGTGCCTGGGCTAAGCATCTAATATGCGTGATTTCATTTGCAAGTTGTTTTTGATTAAAGAAAGAGGAAATAGGCTCAGAGAGAAAAGTTAGATTACTCAAGATAACATATTTAGAAATGGGTGTTTGCAGAGTAGATCAATCTGAAGCTCATTCCCCTATTCTCTTTGCTGCCTTGCCCAGGGCCCCTTCCTAATCGGTTGCATTTTCCCAGTTGTGCCTCATCCGGGATGTGGCGCCATGGACAGATGCTGGCGCCTGCTGACTAAGTGAAAGATGATCAGCCAGTTGTCTGATTGACTGATCCAGTGAAATGGAAAGTTGAACAGTTGTCTCTAGTGGTGCTTCTCATCCATTATATTTTTGCGTGAATCACTCAAGGATCTTGTTACAATGCAGATTCTAATTTAGTAGGTTCCAATAGGGAATGAGGTTGTACATTTCTATTAACTTCCAGGTAGTGCAAATACTGCTGTCCACAAGCCACACTTTTTACAGTAAAAGTCTAAACTGAGCTGTCCAATGTGGTAACTTTTAGTGACTTAAATTAAATTAAATTAAAATTCAGTTCTTCATTCACACTCGTCACATTCTGTGGCTATTGTCCACCATGCTGGACAGGACAGGTCTAGAGTACTCCCTTAATCACAGGAAGTCCTGTTGGACAGCTCTACTGTAGGTTGTCCAGCTAGTAGAGAGCAAGAATCTGCAGTAAGATTCCAAAATATGTCTACAACTCTTCTCATTGACCTGGAAGATCGTCTCCCTTCCCATCAGCTCCTGTGCTGTCCTGTCTGCACACAGGACATGCAGATCTTTAGTGGAGAATTACAGTATTGCACGAAGAACACTGATAAATATATTTGTAGTTTTACTTGGGTGCCAGCTTGCTTGTAGAGATAAAAGTGCTACTGTTTTAAAAATGACACATGGCAGGATTGTCACAACTGTGGCAAAAGCACCAAAACTTTGTTTAAAATCTTCTAATTAGACCCAGAAAACACCTGAGAGTGTATCTGCAAAGCCAGGACTCTCTCGTCCCTTTTAATTACAAGCATGACTTTATCCATAGATAGCTTTGTCAAAGACAATTTGGGGTCCTGAGGCCACGGTTACTGTTAGCACAGTAAGAGAACTCATTTCCATCATTGGTGGTACCCTTAAAATCGTTTTACCTTACCCTCTAACTTTATAGATGGGTAAAAGAAAGAGATGGTGTTTGCAGTTTGTTCCTGGTAAGTAGAGCTGGTCTTAGGTCCATGGTGTTACTCACTAAGCCCATGTGGATGTAGCTCTCTCCTTCACAGGACTGTCTGCCACTGACTGGCTTAGTAACTGCTGAGCTAGTCGCTTCTCACTTCCATTTCTTTGGCCCACTTCAGAGATGTACATGTAGAGATCAGATTCAGAGAAAGACTTTCTCTACATAGAGAGAAAGACTCACAGCAAGATGGAGATAAATAAGCCTATAACATTTATGAAGCAATTTCCTTTTGCATGTGTGGTAGTTATTAATTTTAGGATTTTAGAACGCAAAAATAAGAGAATAGGATAAAATATAAATCACTCACAACCCAGGTATTCAGAAATGCTACTGTAAATTTGGTGATTATGTTACCTTCTTGTTTATTCTGTGTATGATTTACAAAAATACATAATGCATACTCTTTTGCAAGAACATCAACATCTTTCTAGATTGTTTCATAAAATTCTAAATCATTTCAAGTGGCTGAAGTAATAGTCCACTGTGTGGCAATTCTAAAATTAATCCATTCAAATAACAATTGTTCCACACTTATATTGTTATTTGCTCTTATTTATTATAAACAACTATGGTGAGGATCATTCCATGGTAGGAAAATTGATAAATTTAGGATAAATTTCTAAAATGGAATGAAAAGATTTTTAAATCTTTGGATACAAATTTTCAGAATTAAAAGCTTATACTCATGTACATAAAGGGCAATATATAAAAGTTAACTCCCTAAGGACATGGTCTATGGCTATTTTACTCAAGCCTCATCTGGTCATAACTGGAGTGTTTTCAGAGGTAGCTGGATCTAGAGTGTGTGATTATTAAATTAGTCCATGGATCAGTTTGGCATACTTCTGCTGGGATCAAGGATATGATGCTAGGATGAAGGGGACTAGGATTTAGGGTGGGAGTACTACCCACCCTAAGGGCGGATAGCCTGGATAAGACATAAGGGACAGAAAGAGGCTTGCCTACCCCTTGCGTGCTTACCTTGCTGCCTTCAGCCTGTCTGCCCTGCCACCCTGCCTCGGACCCAGCTAACTGTAGACTGAAACCTCTACAAACTGTAAGCTAAATAAAACTTTCCTCCCTGAACTTTGGATGTCAGGTATTTTGTCTCAGCAGTTAGAAAAGTAACTAATACAAGACCATGAGCAGGAATAAGAGGAAGCAGACTGATGTGGTTAGTGGCATCACCATACTTTCTTTTCAGGGGTCTTCACAGTTTGGAGAAGGGCTGGAGAGCTCACCATTGTAAACTGAGTGAATACCACAGTTCCGGAAAAAGGCCACTTTGGTATCAACCAAAAAGAAAAAAAAAAAAAAAAGAACAAAACAGAAATGCTGAATAACAATGGCAAAGCTGATGGTATGTGACATTCAAAAACAGTCTCTCAGAATGTTTCAAACACAGTAAAAACAAATGAAACTCAGAATGTTAGGAGTTGAAACCTAGCATGATGATGGTGGAAAAAAATAAGTCGCTGTAAATAAACCTGGGCACTGGTATCGAATTTCTGTCTGCATAATGTCAGGTTTTTTGAAGAGTTTGTCTTTATGTCCTAGGCGCTTGGCTCTTCAGTCTTGGGAAATGCGATGGCTCCCAGCTGTCGCTGGCCATGTCTGAGAGGTGGTGTGCCTCTGCCCCAGCCATCCCTATCACGATCTTTAGATTACTTGTTAACGTGTAAAACAAACCTTGTTGCTTGACTGTGGAAATTTCAAGCCTCTATACAAAAGTAGAAAGGTTAGTGTAACAAACTTTCATGTACCTCCCTCTCAGCCAGCTCATTAATGATCACTTCATGCTCAATTTGTTTCATTTATGCTTCTGCATCCCTTTACTGATTTATTTTAAATAATTAAATCCCAGAAACAACACCATAACATTCATATGTATTTTAATATGAATCTCCAAAACATAAGAATCTGGGCAGGTTAGCTGCCTTTCCTTCCTTCCTTTCTTCCTTCCTTCTTTCCCTCTTTCCCTCTTTCCTTCCATTGATCCCACACCCTTCCCACCGAGTTACATCCTCAGCTCTTTTTAAATTTTGAGACAAGGTCTCTCTGATTCTCTAAGTTGTCCAGCCTGGTCTCAAACTTGTGATTCTTCTGCCTCAGCCTCCCAGAGTGCTGGAATTACAGACATGTATCAGCATGCCTGGCTAAGAAACTGGTTTTCGATTACAACTCATGGTACCATTATTACACCTAGAACATTAGTAACTCTATTAGTGACTTTCCTATCTTTGCAACAAAAAACCTGACACCCACCACTTAAAGGAGGAGGGGTTTATTTTGGCTTATAGTTTTAAAGAGTTTAGTCCATGGTTGTCTGGCACTAAGGACTAAACAAAAGTCATGGTGGAAGGCCATGATGGGGGGAAGCTGCTCACTCCATGGCAGCCAGAAAACAGAGAGATAAAGGAGGAGCTATAGGCAAGAATACTGTACACCTTTCAAGTCACACCCCCAGTGACCCTCCTCCAACCAGGCCCTGTCTCCTAGCAACACATGCAGCTGTGACGCCATCAGTGGATTAATCCAAGGAATAGTGTGGCACCCTCATGATCCAGGGACCTTCCAAAACCCCACAACTGAACAGCTGAGAGTCTTGGAGAGCATTCTAAATGTAAACCATAACACTAACTTCCTAACATGAAACATCCAGTTAGTTTGCAACATCACTGAAGATACCACAAATGTTTCCTGTTAATTCACTCAAACAAAATTCCTTCTTGTTATGGTTTAGATATAAATTGTCTCCCAGAAGTATCATGTGTTTGGAGATGGGCCTTTTGGAAGGTGATTGGACTGTGGGTCCAAGGCGAATGGATCAGTCCACTGATGAGTTCATAGTGAATGGGTGGGCTGAAGGAGGTGGGTCACTGGGGGCGTGTCCTTGGAGGGTCTCTCTCTCTGTCCCCCCCACCCTCCATCTCTCCATCTCTCTCTCCCTCCCTCCTTCCCTCCTCTTTCCCCCACATCTCTCCCCCTGCAGCTACGGTGGGTTAAGCAGCTTTCTACTACCATACCCTTCTGCCATGCCATTTTCTACCTTGGAGCTGACTTACCACAGAATGAAAATTCTGAAACCATGAGTCAAAATAAACCTTTTATTCTTTAATGTGTATATGTCAAGTATCTTGGCCCAGCAATGGAAAATCAAAAACAGGTACATACATTGTAACTTATTGATGTGGCTTTTTTTTTTTTCTGCTTGAAATATTTCATTGAAGATACTTGGTCATTGTCTTGGAGAGATTCCCACAGTCTAGACTTCGCTGGTTATACTCCTGTGATATTATTTAATATGGGCCTCTTCATTCCCAATAAATTGATAATTGGATCTAGTGATTATCACATGGAGATTTGATTTTCTGCAGTAGCACCTCAGTCAGTATTTGTACTTCCATCAGTAACCACATAATGACTAACCATCTCTCTTTGGGGAATGCTAACAGACATCATGACAATTGCCTAGACCAGTAACAGCAAACCCTTTAGAGACTGAGTGCCAAACTGCAAGGAAAAACCCACTTATTGATCACAGAGTGCCCACACCGCAATTAAACCTGAATCCTGAGGTTTTAGTTTAGAAAAAAGAACTCGTACATTAACGTCTTTTGTCTTAAAAGAAAAACAAACATCATGCGTGTCATGAGTTCCTCACCGCTGGCCTAGACCCATTATTTTATTGGGGGCTACAACTAGGTAATAGATAATCTATCATTCTTTTTTCATGTATTAGCTGCAAAAAGTTTATAAAGAATCTCTTTCACCAATTATTTGCTCTGAGATAAAGTACCGAGAAGTCACAAAAACCTTGCTGCTTTCTCTTTTTGTTGCTGAAATAATAAGTTAATCCTTTAGCATTTATAGAAGATGATCAGTTATGCTATCTGTTGTGTTCTATTTTGAGTAATAGTGTGATTTAAATATATTTGACCCCACATCCCGTATAGTCATTTGTATGGATTTTCAAACCATCTTTGATTTCCAGCAGGAAGCTTCTCTAATTGATACATGAGTCCGTTTAACAAGACCCAGCAGTCCTGAGTGGCTTCCTTAATTTCCAGTGAGATGAGGGTCATTGTGCGCATTTGATGCCTCTCTTTAGGGAGTCAGAGGACATTGTTCCACGGAAGCTTGCTCTGTTCTCATGGGAAGTGGAATTCAGAGATCGCGGTCTAGAAATCATTTTCACATTAAGCTTTACTTTATTATCTGTTTTTACAATATAACTATGTGTGTATTTCCTCTTTCTCTCTCCCCTAGATAAATTGTACTACCCAAAAACACATTTTCTCACCTCACATATTTTCAATTAACAATATGGGCGGTCACTCCATGTCAGTATCTAAAGTTATTTTGCATTTCTTTTATAAATGTGTAGTGGTTCGTTGTGTGTCAACACCATAGTTTTTATTTTTATTCATTTTGGGGGAAGAATGCTGGGGATTGAACTCACGGGCCTTGTGCTTGCTAGGCAAGTGCTCTACCACTGACTTAAATCCCCAACGCCTACACCGTAATTTTTATAAATACTCCATAGCGATAGACATTTACTACTACAGACTACACTTCAATGCGTAGCTTTGGGCGTATTTTTTTAAACTTAACTCACCAAACTGTATAATTGTGTCTGTTAAGGTAATTGCTTATCATCAAATGACTAGTAAGTGTAGAGCTCAGACTGAAGCCCCATATTGTTGTCTAGCTCCAGAGCCCAAGTTTAATTTGCTATCTCTTTATTATTGCAAGAAAACTAAAGAAGTGGACCTCGGCTGGGGATTTAGCTCAGTGGTTAGAGTCCTTGCCTTCCAAGCACAAGGCCCTGAGTTCGATCCCCAGTACCAAAAAAAATAAAAATAAAAAAAAAAAGTGGACCTAGAATTACCGTCATTCAGTACTGAGGCACTGCTGATATGAGATCGAAGTTGACTGTGCCTTTGATGAGTAAAAATAAAGAATGACCTTTACGGACTATTACTTGGTAAATGCAGAGTTTTGTCAAAAGGACAACTTTCAAATGTTGGGCTCATCAGAGTAAAAAACAAAGAAGTTCTTGGTGATAACCCTTGCTGGCTGGGCTTGAACCCGGAGCTGGTGTTTCAGTAGGGCCAGACGGAAACATGAGTGCCTGAGACCACTCATGGGGTCTCTTTGGTCACTGAGGTTACCTTTGTGCATGGAGAGCATTTTTGTTGTTTCGTTTTGGACCCGTGGATATATTTTGAAGAATATGGTGTTGTCAGGAAGACAATGCTTGTGTAGCAAAGATGATTTCTGAGGCTACTCTTCCTCCTGGAGGTTTGGCCTCCAGGTAATCTAATTCTTGTGCTGTTCAAACTCTGTACATCCTTCTAGAGAAAGAAATTTGACCCTCCTTCATGGCCACAATTGACCCATGAAGACTTTTTTTCCCTTTGGTGCTTGCATGGAAATCAGTGGGTCAGAATTTACCTCTTCATTTATTGCACAAGAAAGTGTAATCTCGAGTGTAACCTCATACGGTGCATTGGGCGTGATCAACATCAACTAGAACGGTAGCTCCAAAAGGTCAGAATTGTTTGCTTTTTCAACTACCAGTGAAGCCTCGGTGTCTAATAAAGTGCTTGGTACATAAATAGTTGAATGGATGGGTGGATGCATGGGTAAGTGGATGGATTTGGGCTCCAGAAATTTGAATGGTAAACATTGAAATTAACCTTTAGAGGTGCTTCACTCAAGCCTGCTTTGTGCAGAAATTACCAAGAAGAGAAATGTCTTTTTTCCCTCTCATTTTTCCTTTCTATCTCTTTCCTCTGAAATCTTCTCCTTTCTCCAGAACTTTTCAACCCGTGTTCTGGAGTGATGCCTCTCTCCTTTCTCACCACACCAAAAATCCAGCTCTCTCAGTAGAGCAGATGTCAGCTGCACACTGAGAGGAGGGAGAAAGAGAGGACGAATGACTAAAAATGACACTTAGCTTTTAGTAAAACGCTCCCTCGAACTAAAATAACTATTACAATTTTGGGGACTAAATAAGGGCAAATTTCAGTAAAATAGAATGTGTAAATTCTGCTTGATCTATTATTACTGTTATAATGATTGTGATTATTATTTTAAATTAAAGAGACAGCCTTCTAAAAGATGGTCTCGAGATGCAAAGACTTGGGATACACAGCCTCCATACCACTTCTGCCATCTTCTTGACTAATCAGCTTTGGGTAATGGCCTCCACGGACATCTTGGATCACTCAGGTTGCCATCTGCTCCCAGTCATCATGTGTGTGCCCTGGCTCTGAGGAATTTGTTTCTCTCCATCTCTTTGTTCCCTTCTAGCAAAACTTGAACTTGTTCTTTTGAGAATATTTATCCCAACTCTCCCCCTCTGTATTTCTGCTCCAGAGTCCTTGGTTTCCTATGCTAGTATTAAATGTGTCATTATTCCTTCTTGTCTGATCTGTCAGAGACCCAGGAGGCTGAGTTAGGCTCTTCCCTGGATTTCCACATTCACCTTCAAAGCTGCCTGTTCCTAGGAGGAAGTTGATGTTGAAGTGGCTTCTATAATTCTAAACGGGAGTGTGCCGAAGAACATGTGTCCCTACATGGCCTCGAGTTGACTCTATCAGCAGATTCACTACTCTTGTGTTTGACGGCAACCAGCTCAGCTGCCAAAGAGCTGGTAGCTTTGTCTGCTGTGAGCCCTCAGGGCAGCAGACATCCTTGAGAGGGACCTGTCTGGCCTGAGACCAGCCTCCTGGTTATGTTTCATGAGAGAGCAGTAGCATTGGTCCTCTCGCCCAGCAGAGCATGTCTCTGCCCTGCAAGGTGGGATGCTGTCTCAAAAGGTCTCGTTCACAGCAGCAGCCAGAGTCATGGATCAGGAAGCAGAATGGACCCAAACAAATATCAGCCCAAGTTTTTTGTAAAGATTGGAGACCTTGAACTCTGAGAGATGGGTAAGGACCAATGCTTATTAACTAGTGCCTACCTGCCAAGTCCTATCGTAAGTTCTTTACATATTGTCAAAATTCATTTTTTAAAAAATTAAAAACATCACATACACACATGTACACACACCCCCCACACCCACACACACACATATATGACATTTATCACAGATTTATTTAACTCATTAATAAAAGAACTAATAAGACAGAAAAGCTGGTTCAGAATGCAATAGAGGATGAGAGATTTATATTGTCAGTCAGCAAAATAATGTGAAAAATCTGCTTACTAACTTACATTCCAAATTAGTCAATGTCTTTTAGGTCAATAAAGCTGTTACTTTTGTGATTGTACTTTTTTCTGCCAGACAGAAATGATTTGCAATTATCAATATTCTACTAGTTAACTTATAACTCCATAGAACTTAGACCACAGTCAGTAAAAAAGAAAAAAAATGTAAGTTGATCAGACAAACTTAGTGTTCATCTAGAATAAGGTGACCTGTGACATGGCCATCTTTTATTTTTACTTTCAAATTTTGGTATTTTTTCTTATAAATTATCTAATTTAATCTCCAAGAACTTAAGCTATAAATATCTGTGTTCTCAGTATCAAGGGAAACAGAGTACTTAAGTCACATAGATCCAATGTCACAAAGCAAGAAAAAGCACACAGTCATCTTTATTCCCCAACTAGGGGTTTAAAAAAACTTACCCAGCTGTGTTTATGATGTACACACTGATTTAATAAATATAGAAGGCCCAACTGCTGTATCTCAGGCACTGTGCTTGTATGATGATTCAGTAGCAGGTGGCTATTGTAAAGTTTATTTTTGAGGTCTTTGCTTTACTAAACTTATGACAGAAAACACTTAACAACTTTAGTATGTATAATTACAGATTGGCAAATAATCATAACAGAAAAATGGATGAAATGTCTTCTGGTAGTATCTGATATATTTCAGATAAAAATATTTGACATACCAATATATTATGAAAGTTTTTCATACAGAAATTATTTTTAAAATAATAATTTATATAATAAAGTAGTAGTGAATTCAACTTTTTATGTAATTTTATTTCTTTTCTTTGGACACACTAATACAGTGGAAAATGTTACAAACTGAAGGAGCCGTGGAAACAGATAAACTAGAAGGCTTCCTGGAGGAAGTACTATTCTGTTTGAGTTTGATGTTACAGTTGGGAAGGGAGACGGGAGGCAAGGGCTTGTACTGAAGTTCTGCTTGGAGAAGGATGGAAAGATGGGAGAAATAGAGTAGAGGAGGATGCGGCTAGAGTAGAGGAAAATGGCGGCATGTTCTGGTGATGTATGTGAGCAGACAGGTAGGTGTTTGGGAATTTCAAGAGCTGTATCTCATGAAACTCACAGTGGTATCTCGAAATCCATGATGGAGAAATATTTGGATCTGGAAATCAACAAATATTAAAAATCAGGGCACTTGCCTCCCTTCAGAGATATACTTCTTAACCCTTTACCAGCATAGCATTGAAGCTTTCCTCGGCGGAAACCAAAGACCATGAGTTTTGTTTTCATTTTCAGAGAGGATAATTAACTGCTTCTTGTCTCCATTGATTATACAATTTTAAAATTAGAAAATATCCCTGTGGAATAAAGTACCATAAACTCATAAGTGCTGGGGGCTGTGGTAGCCGCATACTCTGTCTGCTCAGTGATTAATCACTTCGAAACAAGAAAATACTCTAAAGACAGGAAACGGTAACAAAGGGCAACCTACTTCATTTTTACAGTTCCCTATAATAGAAGATTCATCCTCTGTTGCCCCTAAATCTGCTTCCCTGTACTTTCTTCAGAGTCCTACGTTAGTCTTCTAGAACTGCTAAAAAATCTGATCTCTATTTTACCCGAAGGTGCAGAACATTCAGCCCATACTAAAGAGAATAAGAAATATCTTTAATCACTAATAAAAACGCACCATAGTCCATTCAGTTGATTTGCCCAGCACTTCTTGCGGTAGCCCTCAACACCGTGCATCAGAAATACTTGTCAAGTTTCTAAGCCTGAGGGAGGAGCTAGAGGCAGAGTGCCTGCTTAGCATGCATAGGGCCCCAGATCTGATCCCCAGCACCCCAAAACATAATGTTTCTAAGCGTTTATGTACCTGGGTGCCTGCTCCCAGACATTCTGACTGTGTGTGTCTGTGGTGAGGACACATGTATCAATATTCTCTTCAAGATTCATGAGACAAAAGTCATGCTGTACATCAGTTCTCTCACAAATGCCCAGAGTGAGGGAGGGAGGAGCTCAGGCAGAAGGGTCTGGTTGAGGAACAGGGAGGTGCACTCAGAAAGAAGTAACTTGGAGCAAGATTTGGTTGAGCCAGTAAGGTCAGCCAAGTGAAGAAAGTGAACGAAGAAGACAGAATGCTCTAGAAGTGGCATATAAACCACAGAAACAGCAGCGCATAGTCGAGGGTGTAGATGGATGGAAAATGAGATCTGAAATGTAGGATCAATGCTTCAGACCGAGCCTTGAAAGCTTATTGTTTGCTGATTACAGACCAATAGCTCCAAGGAGGAGGAGTGTCCTTGCAGAGATTTCAGTGATATCCGGGTGGTTACCACTGTAGCAACTGAACACCGCTGTCCACCGGTAAGACAAGCCACGTCCCTCAACTTGGAGAAAGCCCCCAAGCACTGTTTCCGAGGAAAATGAAAATTGTTTTTTTGTCAGGTACAGCAAGAGGAATTAAAAGCCTTTAAAATATGAATTAGCGCAGTGGCTAGAGTGCTTGCCTTGCAAATACGAGGCCCTGAGTTCAGTCCCCTGCACCAAAAAAAAAAAAAAAGAATAGTACAGAATTTCAAGGAAGAGAATTGAGCTGATGATAAATTTCACCCAATAGGTCAGAATGCATTTATGGGTGCAGAAGGATCGAACTTTCCCTGAACCCTCCATACGTACAGCCACGTGACGGGGGATGATGGAACTCAGAAACGCTGATGACTCTTTACTCTTTCCTGCTTATGGACTTCAGGACAAGGTTGAGTGGCAGGGTTTTCTGTTCTTCCCTTCGCCTGGTTAGGGCTGGGCTGTGCATGCAGCTATACTTGGGTCTCCATAATGTGTGCATATATGCATGTGTGTATGTTTAGTTAATACACTTTACTTTTCAGAGCAGTTCTAAATCCGTAGAAAAATTGAGCAGAACGTACAACGTGTTCCCATATATTTAGTATCTATTCCCCAGTTTCTCTTGTTATGAACATCTTGCATGAGTGTCATACATTTGTTATCAGTGATGACTCAATACTGATCCATTATTACTAGCTAAAGTCTATAGTTTGCATTAGGGATTGCAGCTGGGTTCTTAGTACTGTATTTTCCTGTTCCAAAGCACCTCTTGATACAGCCCTATTTCTTCTCTCTGCCATTCTGGATCCTGAATGAAGAGTGCTAGAGTAACCAGTCAAGATCACCACATTCTTCCAAATACTCTGGGAGACTGAGGAGTGAATGCCGATCAATTGTACCTTCTGTCACCCTTCGTGCCTGACAGGACAAGTTTCTTATCTAGACCACTTTCCGTGAAGCTCATGGTCACAGTTTGTGAGGTGTTGATTAAAGCATCTCGTATAGCCTATCCATAGACTGCATTCGGGTTTATTCACCTTTTTCTCTGGAAATAATTGCTACTGATCAGTTCATGATTAAGCCTCCTAAAACCCAAGACAGTGTTTGATCAGATTTTATATGTTGCTGTGCTGGTCTTTTTAATCTCGGCTCCTGCCAAGTGGAACCATCTGCCATTCCATTTCTGGTAGTGACTTACTTTTAGACTGCCCTGTTGTGCGTGTGTACACCAAGAGCTGCCTGTAATCCTTTTTTTATTTTTATTTTTGAATCCACAGGGTCTGTATTAAAAACTGGCAACGATTCTCAATGCATCCTCCGTGTTGGCCTCACATTTTCTTGCCTCTCCCTTAACTCATTTTGTACCCGTCCTGAGATGCCCATCTCACCCGCCTCGCC
Source organism: Hystrix cristata (assembly GCA_004026905.1). Lineage (NCBI taxonomy): Eukaryota > Metazoa > Chordata > Mammalia > Rodentia > Hystricidae > Hystrix > Hystrix cristata. Next base: position 17,287 of record PVJO010010157.1, read on the forward strand.
TGCCTTCCCTCCTTTTTCCTGTCCTAGTTATTACTGCCCCCACAACTGAGATTCCATTCTATTGAATACCCTCCTTTCCTTGGATGTCACAGCTTACATGAAACACAGTCCCTACTGAATGCTGACCTCCACATCTTATTCCTGCACCCAGATCCTGCATGCTTTCAAATCAAGTCACCGTTCTGTACAAAACACCTCAGGGTAAATGCTAGTGCCCCACTTTGGCACACAAGGTCCTGCGCCCTGCTCACTTCTCTGCCGATTCTATGGTCCCGCTCTGTTCTCCAGGGTCACACCCTGCCCTCCTACTGACTGCCTGTTGGCATTCTCATGGGCTCAGGCTGTTGAATTCACTGGCTCTCGAAGCATAGTCCACATACCCCTAAGGGTCTGTACAGTAAATTTTCCAGTAACCCTGAACGTCATTATCTTTTCCCTGCTGTGTGGACATTTGCACTAATGGTACAAAAGCAAGGGTGAGGCACACCGCGGGTGCCTTGATGCAAACCAAACTCTGTTCCTCACAGCCACACACTTGCTGCCCAGATCCCGCAGCTTCACGGAGTCCTTTTCCTGATGGAGCAGAAAGAATTACCCATCTTACTAACTTCCGGTCTTTGAGTACCCACCTTTTTACTATTCTGCAGTGTAAAATGTGAGCACGCATAAAGCACTGGGCTTGTTTAAGGCAGGCGATGGGAAAATACAGGTGTGATTAAGATCACACTTGAACTAGCCTTTTCTTTTTTTTTTTTTTTTTTTTTGAGGGTGCTGGGGATCAAACTCAGGGCTTTGTGATTGTTAGGCAAGCACTCTAACCACTGAGCTAAATCCCCAACCCCAAACTAGCCTTTCCTTTTCAATGGAGCACCATTGTAAATTTAAGTAACTTGCTGACAGAGATTTTACTTGAAATAACAACTAACAGACAAATTTAAGGATTTCATGGGTGTCTTCTAGAAGATGAATGGGAGGAATCTGTTACTTAAAGAAAACCAAATGATCTTCTATTTGGCCAGTGTTAGAATTTGGGATTTCAACTCCCCATCATCAGCTGGACTGTTTCTAGACAGTTTTCTTCATCACCTAGAGACTATTTTGGTGATATTAATGGTGACATTAAGGAATATGGTGTTTTTACATATCACATAATAGAATTTGTCAACATTTGGAATACTTGTGTAACTTGAACAAAAAATTATATATAACCAATGTATGATTTCTTTTTAAACTTGCATGAGTTAAAGATTCCTTCAAAGGAGAAGGTAGACCAGTTGATTTTAAACTAATGGAATATAAAAGGGTCATTATTGTAGTTCCCAGTTTTGCATTACGGCTAACTTTTAAGAAAATACTGCTCCTTGAGCTTTGGCACAGTATCAGAGAAGGCTATCCACGTTTATCTGAAAAGGTTATTAAAATATTCCTTACTTTTCCAACAACATACTTGTGGAAAGCCAGATTTTCTCTGTATACTTCAACCACAATAACATTTCATAACAGATTGAATACAGAAACAGAAATGAGAATCCAGCTATTCTCTGTCGATCACTAAAAGAGATTTGCGGTGCTATAAAATGTTGCCCATCTTTTCACTATTGTTTTGAAAAATATGATTACTTTCATAAATGTGTGTTATTTAGATTAACTAGTAGTGAGTTTATTATTGTTATTTTTAATGGATTAATAAATACATTTTAAAACCCCAGTTTCCTTACCTACTACAATAGGCACCGATAGATACAACAAACTTTGCATAAACAAAAGCTTTTTATGGTCCTCGGCGATGTTTAAGATTATAGAGTGTTGGGGCTGGGGATTTAGCTCAGTGATTAGAGCGCTTGCCTTGCAAGCACAAGGGCCTGAGTTCGATCCCCGGCACCACAAAAAAAAAAAAAAAGATTATAGAGTGTTGAAGCCAAAAAGCTAATGGTGTGACATCTAGAACAACCATGAATGAGGCCTTCACATCTAAAACTCCATGTCCGACCACCCAACAAAAGCAGCTAAGTGAATATTGTCTGGGCCTCCAAAATGGAAAAATACATTATTATTTTTTAGAACCCGTAATCATCGTGGGGACTTGGCATGAAAAATAGACCTTCTCTTTCTCTTCTTTTTCCCTCCATCTCTCACTTTCCTCTTTCATCCTATCTTCAGTCCAGCTATTAGTCCTGCCTCACTCTCTGGATTCACTTTTTCTATTTTACTCCTCTTCTACTAGATCATTGCTTTCTGAGGGAATAGGAGAATTCCATCTTAATCAATAAGCACACCCTGCCTCCATAATCACTTCCTTTTACTTCATAGAACTCTTCATGATAATATCATGTGGCTGTTTTAGTTTCCTTGTTCTTTCTTTCCTTCCCTGATTTGATATTTTTACCACTTTTCTATGATGAAGAAGAATTCGAAAAGCCCTTCTTGTTTTCAAACGACAGTGTCTTTTAAAAAAGAAAAGTCATAACTCATATTACTAGCTTACAAAACACAGTGTCAATACTATACTTCGAGCTGAAAAAGACCTCATTGTGTGGACAACTGGGACATCCCCAGAATTTTTTGTCCTTGTTTCCTGTGCTTAGGTTCATCATTGTGGGATAAGCGTTGCTTCTCCTTCCTTTATAATACAGTAGTTGCTACAGTAGGACACATCCTAACCAATAAACACCTTATTAAGCAGGCTTTCTTTTGTGATCAGAGAAAGCCACGTATATCCATAGGAAAGCATTTGGCTACAAATAAGAGAAAACACACAGTTGTGAACAAGTCGGAATTCATTTTTTTCTCACATCCTAAGAGGTCCAGAGATGGGTGTTTACAACTATTTTTTCGGCTGTTCCAAAATGTAAGGGCCAACAGCTGTACCAGTATGGTGGCACATGTCTGTAATCCCAGCAACCTGGGAGGCTGATGCAAGAGAACTGCAAGTTCGAGCCCAGCCTGGGCAACTTAGCAAGACTGTCTCAAAATAAAATTATAAAGAGGCTGGGGACAAACTCAGTGCAGAAGCCCTGGGTTAATGGCTGGCACTGGGTGGAGGGTCAACATTCCTGTGATGTTCTTCCAGGGGCACAACGCAGCAATCCCAATACTAGACAATGTATCTGTATTCTCGGCAGAGAAAGTGAGCAGCAGAACGGTGCACAATCCCCACCAAGCATGCTTCTTTTTTTTTTTTTTTTTTTTTTTTTTTGGTGCCGGGGATCGAACTCAGGGTCTTGCGCTTGCTAGGCAAGCACTCTAACCACTGAGCTAAATCCCCAGCCTCCCACATGCTTCTTTTTTTAAGTGCTCTACCACTTGAACTGAATCCCCAGCCCCGAATGCTTCTTTGTACGAGGACTTCGAACATTTTCCTGGAGCTCCCCCTGCCCTGATGGTTGTCTGACTCTGTCATGTGGCTACCCATAGTCGCAAGGGAGCCTGGGAAGGAGTGTGGGGCTTCCTAGCCTCTAAACTGGGAAGGCTAAGGAAGGAGGGGTAAAGAACACCACACTCAGGTAACTTGCAAAGCCTGGTGAATAAGGAAAAAGCAACATAGAGAAAAGGTAATAGGTGAATGAAAGGGAAAAACTAAACAATAATAACAGTTGTAATACTGTTTCGTATCCTCTATGCCAGACACTAATCTCTGTCCTTGCGTGTGTGATCTTCAGGAGTACCTTGTAAATAGACAGCACTAGCCTGGGTTTTCAGAAGGAAAACCCAAGAGAGCCCCTTGCCCAAGGTCTGGCAGTGAAGCCAGGCCTGGCCCTGAGCTTGCTCTGGCTCCAGCATTGCCTCTCCCGAGACCAGCACTGTGGACACGTGGTTGTCTCCTCAGAGTGGATCCGTGTCACACTTCTCCTGGGGGCTGCAGTGCAAATGGCTGAAATGCAGCGGGGATTTTCAGACCATTATTAATGAGGTAGATGCAACCAAGAGTGCTCCAACAGTTCTAGCAAATGCTACAGCAGCACTTCTTTCCACGGTAATTACCTTTAATCTTGGAAGGTTTTCTGCTTTTGGACCTCGGTACTGCAGTTTGGAATTCTGACCTTGATGTGCAAATGGCTTCTGTACTGATCCCAGGCTGGTAGATGGACTTCTATTTTAGGAGAGATCGCTCTGTGAGCAGCCAGGCCCATTTGTTTATTTAGAGTCATAGAATCTGCGTCAGCAGCTCTGGGCCAATTATTTCAGTCTGTTCAAGTAAGGTCACCTTCTGGGCTCATTCTTATTTGGGTCAGTTAACATGCTCCCAGAGATAAACTCTGCTCCACAGATTGAGTCCCAGCTGTTTTTATGAACTTCTAAATAAGGTTTCATTCACTGAGGCAAAGAATACTAGGAAGTTCAAGACGAATGTATGACTCTCTAATGTGATGGCTAAACCGGATTGATAGGCTTGGGAGTTGCCCGGCCCCTTCTGGGTGTGTCAGGGTGGGTCCCGGAGGTGTGACCTTGGGGTTTATATCTGGTACTGCTCCCCTGTGAAGCTTCTCTGCTGCTTTGCTCTGCCGTGCCCTTCCCCATGCTGTTCCTGCCTTCCCCATGCTGTTCCGCCAAGTGTGGACTGAATCCCATGAACCTCTTCTCCTTTAATTTGTGGGTGTCAGTGATAGGAAAGCTGACTAATGTATCTGATTTGACAGCTAAGATCATACTTTGGTAATTTTATATCTCTGGAGCTTGCTATTCATTAACGTATTCAATAAGTTAGTGCACTGTATTCATTCAACAAACATTTGCTTAAAACCATTACATGGCAGTCACTAGAAGCTCAGCAGTATACAAAGCGGGCGTGGCTCTTGTACTTGTGAAGGTCAGCACAGTATTTGAATGATAAGGGCTCAGATGTCCATCTGGAGGAGAGTGGTTGACTATGGGAGTGCCATACCCTGAGCCCACTGAGCAGTGGAGTGCACAAGCCACACAGATTGGAGACACCCAGCCACACAGAATGTGTGACTGCACAGGCATCAAGGCGAAAAGCAGGAGAGACTGTTCGGCAGGCAGAAGCCAGGCTGGTCGCTTTGGGGTGGGGCGGTGACTTTGAGGGCATGCAGGAGCCTCTCGGTCTGTGTTCTTTCTTTATCTTGGCATGAGAGTTGGTCACATGGAAAGTTCCTTTGCTGAGGATGCCCCACATCCGGGCTCATGATGCCATTTCTCCATATGATGTAATTCAAGCAATCAAAGTTTATGTGGAGAAGACAAATGCTGCCATGATGCAGCTGTGCTAAGACAGGACCAAGATGAGCACAGGGAGGCTGCTTGAGGCTGAGAGGTCAGGAAAGGCCCTCCTAGAGATGTGGGCTAGACTCGCCCAGCAGGGACAGACACAGGTAGAGCCGGGCTGGAGTCCCCAGCAGGAGAGCAGCCACGGCAAAGCCTCCAGGAGGAAGGGCGGGCACACAGAGCCACTGGCAGAGGGGCACCATGGAGCAAAGTGACACCGGACAACACAAATTCAGGAATGGACCGAGCCAGCTCACACAGGGCATGGGGGCCATTTAGTTTATGGTGTTCTTGTGTCATTTGAATTTCACACTCTTCAGGGGGTGGTATGTGACAATCTCAATGGTGAGAATTAACCTCTTCTGCAGCTAACATTTACTGAGCGTTCGTGCCATGCCAGGGTTTGCCCTGAGGATTTGATTTAGCCCAGTTCATCCCCCTTACAATATCTGGGGTCAGTATTGGCTCCATTGTACAGGTGGAAAAATCGAGACGTAGGCAGTTTTGTTTCTACCCAGTGAAACACAGCTAGAGAATTGACTAAAGAAATGCTGTGTTTGTTTAATTACCAGTGAGAAAATGGTGTAGACTCACAGGTGGCAAAATGCAGACCGAAACACAGTTGTGCAGCTTGTGTCCCTCCCTCGAGTGCTCCTGCCGCTGGGAGCCACGCCTGTCCGGGGAAGTGTGTGATGTTTTGTACAGCTGCATGATGGGTGTTCTCTGATCTTGACAAAGTTAATGCTTCAGAAGGTCTTTTCTTTCTTGAGTGATTTGTATTGTGTAATTTCTATCCTGAAATCCTAAGACTATTTTACGTTGTCTTCCGTGTTCTTTTCCCTCTCTCCGTCTAGAGTGCGAGGTCCTTGATTTCTTCTGATTCCCCAGTGCCTGGCCTGGCCAGGGGAAAACGGGTCGAGTGTGGTTTGTTGACCTCTGGACCCTGAGGGCCTGGTACAGGGCTGAGCAGTTGGTGGGTACTCAGTAAAGTGACCTAAATATTTGTGACTAAATGAGCAGCATGCTTGTTTAGCCAAAAGTCAGGCAGGTAGCAGACTCGGCCCGGGTGAACAATAAGTCTTGGTCATGAAGATGGAACGTGCATAATTTTATTTCAGTTACTTAAGCATTTAAGCATCTCTCCTGTTCTGTCACCCCAGCCCGTCTCCAAATCTCAGAGAACTCTGGGGCTGACTGTGTCTTAGAAGGAATTCCGAACAAGAAACTCTGTGAAATGCCTGCATCCTGCACTGTCGGGGTTCGTGCATTCAGTCCGTTACATCTGACTTGCTTAAAAGAAATTCAATTTCAGTGTCATTTTTATGACCAAATCAACTACAGCCTCATATTGCAGTTCAAATGGTTTCAAGCGCATACAGGATAACTATGATTTTTCTCTTTGTTTCCCCTCGTGCTGCTATCCCTGGGTCAGAACACGGCAGTTTGGGGGCTGGGGATGTAGCTCAAGTGGTAGAGCACTTGCCTGGTAAGTGCAAGGCCCTGAGTTCGATCCCCAGCAACAACAAAAAGAACAGAGCAGCTTAAACGAAGTGAGTTAGAAGTGAGTTCATCCCATGCTGAGTGGCTTTGTGACAGGTGCACCGTCCAGTACAGTAACCACCAGCCACGTGTGACTGTCAGTCACTTCACTAAGATTTCTCCGAATTGAGGCGTGTTAAAGGGTAAAATACTCAGATTTCTAACATATAGCATTAAAAATGTAAACTATCCCAATAATTTACATAATAATCTCATGTCGGAAATGGCAATATCTTGGACGTATTTTACATTAAAATTCATTTCATCTGTTTCTTGTAATTTTTTAAAATGTGGCTCTCCACAATGTAATATTCCACAGATGGGTGGCGTGGAACAGTCACGAATACAACAAACATGAACCTGACAAATACCCAACCCCTTTTATTTGCCCCTCACTCCACTATTCTCTCAATTCTTCCAAAGTTATAAAAATTAATTAAAGCACTCCAGCTGCCATTTAGGAACATTTGGGAACATTTAGGAACTCTGGGTGTTTTAGTGGTTTTTTTTTTTGTTTTTTGTTTTGTCTTGTTTTGTTCTCTGATTGAGTTAAAACTCAGGTTGGACTTAAGTGTCTTATAGTTTTAAACTTTATTTTCTGTTCGTAATACATTTTAAAGGTAAAAGCACTTTAAATTTCTATAGAAACTTGTAACTTTTGAAATGGGCATCTAAAATTGTATGTGTGTATGTATTATATACAGTATGATGTTTTGGAGGATATAGACATTGAGGCCTGATTAAATCTAGCTAATTAACAAATGCATTACCTCACCTAACTAGCACTTTGTGGTGAGCACACTTAATGTGCACTCTACATTTTTCTAGAATACAGTATATTGTCATTCACTGGAGCCATCGTTCTGTGTAGTAAATCAGAAACTTATAATTATAAAAAGGAACTCGTGTCATTGGAGAGCTATGACTACCCCGAGGCAGTGAGTCATTAGAATTGTCATTGTTTTCCAAGTGAGAAAAATGAGGGGGAAATAAAATTTATTTAAGCCCGACTCTGTTTCAGAAAGGCTTTTGACTCTCAGCTCGGTCCCAGAATATAAGTGGCTTTTCCTGCTCCACGCAGTGGCCAACAGTGCTAGACTGACTTTACTTCTTCTGTCAGAATAGTGGTTCTCGAACACAGCGACCCATTTTTAATTTGAGGGTATAACATTTTACAAAATGTTTACCTTTTTTAAAGTTAAAAATATTTAACTTTTGAAAGAACAGTTCTATCTGACTTTTATGTACATTTTTATATAAATTGGAACCGCTTAGGGGATATCCAAAAACAGTATGTCTTCCCTAGCCTTCACGTATTCATCTCTGTAATCAGCACTTATCAAGTGCCTGCCACCTGGCCAGGCACCTGGGGAGGCCCTAGGGAGGCCTTGGAGAAGCACCCATGAAGAAGAAGACGAACAGGCCGAGTAGCTAACAAATTCAGTATCACTAAGGAAAAGTTGAAACACACAGAGTGTGGCAGAATCACACAGCAGCATGGTGTGTTTCAGAAGCCCACAGATGCACCTCGGAGGGGGGCTGAGAGGGCTTCGTCAGTGCACACTGCTCACATGACCCCGAAGGATGAGGGGACGTGGCCTGAAAAGGGTGAAGACAGGACACGGAGGAGTCTTTTGGAGTGTTTTCCTAAGAGAGAAATCAAGGCGGGACTGATGGGCAGGAAACGGCACACAGCCAGTTGCCTAAATCCTGTGACTTCCTGGCAGTATGTCCTGTAGTACCACGGAGGAAGTGTGAAAGCCTCTGTGCATTGCGTACCGTGAGATATTTTCAGAACACCTGAGGAGCCCGGGGAACGCTGGATTTTCGATGAAATATCTAGCAACTGTCTCTTTTAAGATAAAATATATGCATATAATGAAAATCGGTAGATGCTGCAACCACACCTTCCACCCCTGCCCTGTGGCTGATCCTTTGCTGCCAATCAGACATCACTACTTCGCAGGTGGGGAGAGAGGTGAGGTTACACCCACTCTCATTTCCAGGCTTACAGATACCGTAACTGTACGGAATCGTAAAAGCACAGATAAAAGTAAGATGTGCCAAAACAGGAGGCAGTTAATTTTGGGTATTACAAACCTATTGGCTTTATTTTCAATATAATACATTTAACTATGACTTATATTACTTTTTAATGACAGTTGTTTGTAACACTGGTCCATGAACAAAACTTTATGTAAGCTTAAGTCACCTCTCGCACAGCGGTGTGCGGGCCTCATTAACATCGATGTAGATCAGTCGTGGCCTGTGTCTGGAGCCGGTTCTCACCTTCCCCTCTTTCTTTCTTTCTTTCTTTCTTACAGATCAGCAAACAGCAGCTGCAGACAGTCAAGGACCGATTTCAGGCCTTTCTCAATGGGGAAACCCAGATTGTGGCAGATGAAGCCTTCATGAACGCTGTCCAGAGTTATTATGAGGTACGAAGCATCATGCAGAATGCCGAGGCGCTGGGGCCCCGGGCGGGGGGTTCTGGGCTACTGGTCAGAAGGAGCAGCCCTCACCTGCTACACGATCACCCCTCCTTGGCACCCGGCTTGGCGGTTGGTTACAGCGTTAAGGAATAATAGCATTTTCTTTTGGAGAAAACTATGACTAGAAGCTACTGCTTTCTGGTTTTTATACCAGGTAATGTGCTGAGTATTTTCTTTAGGATACATAACATTTGTATGAGATGGATCCTGATAGAATTTTCCATTTTACCGATGACAATGCTTTCCGTGTATTACTTGCTGGAGAAATCCTGATTCGGTAAAATTCTCCTTGCCCACTAAAGTATTTGACTCACTCTTTTTGGAAAGAGTAGAGCATGATTGTAATTAGTTCTTGTGAAAATATTATTGATTAGTTTGCTATGTAGCATTTAATAGTATATAATCTTTGTCTCCATGGCATTTGTTGATTCGAACTACAGAATTATTTTACACATCATTTCCTTAACAAAATTCCTATATGGAGCTATTTTAGAAGTTGAGGTAATTTTCATATTTGCCCCAATGTAAATATTTTTTAATTTTACAAATAGTATCCATTAATGCCAGTGAGCTTCAATGTTGCAACTTAATCTGATGCAATGTAATTTCTCTCAGTTGACTTTCATGGGCAGTAGGAGTGAGATTCAGAGTCACAGTGATGTATGGCAGTGAATATCTTGAATATATCTAACAAAAGATTTGCTACAGAAACTACCCAAGAGTGAAATTAATTTTTCCCCTTTTTATCAAGTTCTGGAAGCTGGTGAAAAAGTCACATGAGAGCCCTTGTCAGGAGAGACAGACCCTTATCAATAGCTCTGTGTTTACAGTCATTTGTTAGAGTTTATAAATTTGTAGATTACCGATTTTAATTAGAAAGCTCATTTGACTAATGACATAAATGTAAAATGCCATTTCTATCTATTAATTAAATTCGAGAATTAATAGTCATCAGTGTGCTCATGAGTCTCTGGAAATTGCCATGATATCTGCAGTGGTCCTGATATTTGCCTCTACAGTGACTAGTTTATAGAAAGAGCTTCATTTTTGTCTGGTGAGGATCTGGGCCTTGAAGAGTTACTGAATATTTAATGTTAGGATTTGAGTAACATATCAGTGTGGGACATTAATGATCTCACTGCTGTCTTCAGTAGTAAAGCACTAAAGAATTTTGGCTTCACTTTTCTGGGGAGTCTAATCCTCAATCCAGGGATCGGGATTAGCATTTCCTGGACAGAGCTACAAGGTGCTTGGCCTCCTTTTCTTTTATGCCATGCCCTTCACTCCTGGCTCTAGAGGAGTTGGTGTTTTTCTATCACTGACTCTGGGGTTCAAGGGCACCCATGTTGGCTTCTGTTTGAGTTCTTTAGATCACAACTGACAGGCAACCACTCAAACTAGTGTAAATCTGAAAAGAGATTTATATGCTTGAGTAATGTAACAGTCCAGGAACAGGCCTGGCATCAGCCACTGCTGGGTCCAGGGATTCCAGAACTGCTAGCGAGATGGTCTCTTTTCCCAGACTGCTGCTCGGTTCACTCCTGTGCCCACTGCAGTCTAGTGCAGGCTCTGTCCATATGGAGGACGTCAGGCTCATCCTGCTAACTTAGCCACCCTGGGGCAAAGAGACCACCTCTTCTCTGAGGGTCCTAGCAAAGACCCAGAGGTGGCTTGCTTGACTGGCATAGGGGGCGCATACCTTCCTGAGCCTGTCACCGCGGGCAGGGGTCAAACAGCCTGGGGACAGGGCCTTGGACTGACAGCCCCCTGGAGCTCAAGCTCAGCTGCAGTCCCTGCAGTCCCTGCCGTGGTCTGCAGTATGAAGTCAGGGTGCCCTCTTGCCGGAAAAGTGTGAATGTATGCTCAGCAGACCAACGGTCACCCTCCTTCCAGATTCACTCTCATCTGTCTCTCTCTGCCCCGTCCTCTTCCTCTTTCCTCCTTTTCCCACTCCTTTCTCTCTCTCTCTCTCTCACACACACACACACACACACACACTGTACCCCACCATTCTGTACTGTACGTTTGAGTCTACCAACAGCAAAGACCTTAAAAAATAAAGCAGTTTTTCGTTACAAATTTTTGAAATTATTTTTGTAGAAAAATTCAGTTTAGTCATTTGGCCTTGTTTTGCCAAGGCAATGATTTGCCAACATGCTAGAGTAGTAAAGAGTTATTTTTCAGTTATAGAGGGAGTGGGGAGGTACTGTGCTTTCTCCACAGCCGTACCCATCTGATTCAGTCTGAACCAAGCTGGCCACCACCGACAGCAAGCTGGTGTGACCTTGGCCCTGAGCTGGGATGGGACAGAGGCAGACCAAGTCTCCCTATGACTCTCAAGAGTATACAGGCTTATTTTGTCCTTTCCTGGTGGCCTTGATTGTCAGAGATCAAAGTGGGCAGCAGATTAATCCTTCAATCCCTTCACTTGTGGCTGTAAGGGCTGGGGACTGGGAAGGTGCTCCAAGATCCAGCTGAGCATCTCAGTCCAGTTCGCAACCATAGTCCTGAGTCAGCGCCCACAGCACCTTTACATGCTCTCAGTTCTTGCTAGACAAGTGTCTTAAATACAGGCCCTCCCTCCTTGCCTTTCTGCCTAATCTTGTTTCCTTCACGGGCTGGTCTAGGCATCAGAGAACAGAAGCGGATGGCAAAGGTTTACCCATCTCAGATCTTGTCTGAAGGACATTGGGGGGTTTTGGGGAAAGCGGGCATGTAGAGTATGGCAGAGACATGAAAAACTCATCTAGGAACTCCGCAGCAGATGTCTGGTTTCCACCAGCGAGGCAGCTGTGACTGAGTTTGTTTGCTTGCTTGTTTGTTTTTAGCTGATCTCCTTTAACAAACACCTGGTTTACTTGTTGTCAAAAACTTTTAATGTTGCTTCAGACAGAATTCTTCAGTTATAAGCAATAGCAACTGACTGTGGTTAAATTAATCTCTAATTGTAATAACAGCAACAAAAACTACTGTTGTTATAGCTTTTGTTGTTATTAAAGGAAATACCCAGACTTCAGAAGAGGTGGGAGCCAGGGCAGTGTATTCTCTGGGAGCCACAGTGTAATGACCGTGTTGTCACTGGCATGAGTTGATGCCAGCCGACTCTGTTCTCTTGCCACCCGTCTCTTGTCCTGAACCCTGAACAGAGCAGCCTCTCTGGTGAAGCGCAAGTCACAAACACTGGTTGGCTGCAGAAGGACAAGGCCGTGTGTCTAATGGTCCTGCCGAGACTGTGCCATGGGAAGGGGGGTCTTGGAAGGAAGACTGAGACACTATCATCAGGCAAAGAGGGTTCTCTTCTACATGGGGTGACCCTTTAGTTTTTATGGTTGACATTTTTTGAAAAAAAAAAAACCTGAACACATCCATGAGGTTGACCTAGGTATTTTTCTAAAACGGAACAATATATTTTCCAGTAAATAAATCCCTAATAACTACTCAATGACCTTGAAACAGACCCCGGAAGAAGACTATCTCCCCATTGTAACATCATTTGTTCTTGTGGGCAAGGAGGAGGCCAAGGGCCGAGGGCTGAAGGCCTTGAGTCTACTGCTGCTGCACACTGGCTGTGGGCCCTTGGCCAGGCCCAAGACCCAGTTTCTGCATTTTTGCAATATCTACGTATATGGAACCTGGAAAATTCTGTGATGAATGTATGAAGGTTAGCAGGGGAGAAAGGTGGTGCAGTGCCCATATGCTGTGTAGCAATAACAGAAGGGAAATACAAGTTGACGGTCAGTGTGCTCCCCGGCCGGGAGTGGGGTGAGGGTAAGGCACTGGGTAGAGCACTGGGACAGATCGCCAATCACAAAGTCCTCTTCCACCTACAACAAGGTCATGGCCCCAGGTCTGCTTCTGCAATTTGCCCAGAATCCTTTGGATTTTGTGAAGGAGTAGCTTTAAGATGCAAAGTGCCTTATATTTTAGAAATTAGCATGCACGTTCCTCAAAGAAGGTAAACATTTGTATTTTCCCACTTAAAAAGAGGTGCTTCAAATGATTATGAAAGTAAAACATGCCAATTATAAAAATTAATGTAGGAGACTCTTTGAAGGTTAAAATACTTGTAATCTCATCATTTTAGACAACTAGTATCAAATTTTGATAGGTATCTCTCCAGGTATTTTTAATGTATCTATACACAGCACTTCCATATTAAAGTGGAAAATTACTACATATTTTTCAGAACACACCTCTTTTACTTAGCACAATTGTCATTTTCTTTCCTGTCCCTACACAAGCCATACATGTAATATGCCCTTACCAGTAAACTGCCTTATTCCTCTTATATTCTCAATCGAGGGACATACGCTTATCCCCCAATCCCACTTCACCCCTGCTGTTGTGAGAGTCTGGTATAATAACACATCATGGCCAATGTCAGTTGCCAATAAATACATGTAGTTTTTCATGACCACATCATCTTCTCATAAAATAACATCTGATTTTTATTATATTCTTACCCTAACCATTTGCCCTATATAATCTCACTGGATCCTTACCAAGGGATCCTGCAGACTAAAGTTATCTTGGTCCCTATTCAAAAGGTGAAGAAACTGAAACCCAGGAAGATTAAATACTGTGCTCGGGTAATAGAGCTGGTGGGCAGAAAAGCCTGAGTTTGAACCCAGGAGGGTCACACCAGAGGCCTGTTCCTGAATACAGTGTCACCCTTCCCATTATTGATATGTCACTCTTCAGTAGCAGCCAGCTGTGTGTGTGGGGGTGTGTGTGTGTGATCTTATTTACCACTGGGTTTGTTTCCTGTTTATGGTGGCGGGGGGGAGCCTTTACTAAAGGGGACAGGGTCTGGCTGGCCTCTCTACCTGTCCGCAGGGAAGTAGAAACAGTTCCGCCCCACCTTGTACTGGGCACAGCCACAACACGTGGCGTGTCTGCGAGGTTCTGAGACAATCTTGAGGTGCTTGGCCACGGTGACAGAGGGAAGGACTGTTGAATGGGGTCAAGTCACTGCGCTGACCGCCCTTCACAATCCGGTATTTATTTGTTCATTTTCCATCTCTCATTATGACCTGTCTGGAAATTGGCAGAGGAGTCGGGAGGATTTATGGAGGTGCCGCATGGCACTATGCCTGACTGAGATTGAAGTCTCATGCCACAGCCACCAAAAAACAAAAAGGGAACAAACAGAGACACAAATAAGCCTCAGTGGCTGGCTTGGAGGCACACAAGTTCTGCACTCCAGGGCTTTGTGTCTGTATTCACCACAAGGTCAGGCTGGCCCGAGCCCCCTTCCCCTCCCACAGACTGAGAGCGAGATGGATGATGTGCCTGGGAAATTAGCTTCCGCAGCCACATCCCACCCCTGCCCGAGGAAGTCTCTCCTCCTCCTGCGCTTCCGCCTTCCCGCCTTCAGCCTTCTGCTTCACACTCCTGACATTCCCTTCCCTGCCCCTCTTTGTGGGGCCTGGAAGTCATACCTCACCTCCGCACAGACAGATCGTCCACCTTTCAAATTCTCACAGTTAAAGGGAGACTAGATTAACCTGAGGTGGCAGCAAAGGAGAAAGTTTGATAAGGTTAAGTGACTGCAAAGGACATCATGAGTAGTTTAGTATGTATGGAGTAGTGTAACGTACAACGGAAGGGGCTGTGAGGAGCAGGTGACGGGTCTAGGATTCAGGAGTCGCCAGCAGAGACCAGAGTGCCAGCATCTGCCGCTTGCTTTGAGAAGCCTGCCCATCGTGCATGTCGATTTCTCCTTTACCGTCCTGCCCAGCCAGACATCATCCTGCTCAGTAGGGTCTCTGCCGGGGAAGGCTACCTCGTTCTTATCAGTCTTGCACTCGTTCGGCCAACACTGAGCACCAGCTGTGTGCCAGATGCTGTCTTAGGCACTAAGAAGCAATCAGAAACAGGCATGATGGTCCTGCCTTCCTGGAACGTACAGTCTGCCCGGGGATTCAGGTATTTACCATAGTCAGAGAGCAGTGACGGACGGCAGCTAGGAAAGGGCTCTGGGGGGAATGAATATGGTGAAGAGAATTTATAACTGGGGCTACCCCGGGTCTGGGGGACCCGCCTATGGACAGAGGGGGACAAGGGTATGGCTGTGTGGTTGACTGACTATTTATAAGTCACCTGTGATGTCCAGCAGGGCTGAGTATAAAGTACTAACCCCTCTCTGTTTCTACTCCATCCATACACACTGGCACGCCACAAAGACCTTCTCACTGGCTTCCCTGCCTGGATTCTTGCCCCCTTACGTCTTGCACCTTGTCCCAGCTTAAAGTCTTCAATGCTCCCGGTCCCTTTAAAACACGGACCAGCAAACGACTGGAGCCACACAAGTGCCGCCTGCCAGTCTTGCATTGGTCACTCCCTAGTCCCTCGGCACCTTGGCTACACTAGCTTCTCCCTACTTCCTCAGCCGCAGGGGTCTTTGCACATACGCTTCCTTCTCTCTGAATTACCGTTCTCGCTTTGTTCACCTCCCATCGCTCATGCACCGTCTCCAAGATGTTCCCTTTCAGGAAGGCTTTCTTGACTACGTGCAAGAGTAGACCCCCCGGCCCCTGTACCTTCCTTTGATGGTGTTTATTCCAGATTGCAGTTACACTTGTGTGGGATTATTATAATGGGATTATTATAATGCAGTCCTCGAGGGCCGAATCTGTGTTTTCCTCCACCATTGCGTCCCTGGCATCTAGAACAGTGGATTAGTACCTGGTAACTACCCAAAGAAAGGACGAATGTGCTCAAGAACAAGAGTACAGGCGTAGCTGGAAGGATAACCCCAAATTCTTACAGTTCAACTCTCTCATTGTGTAGAATAGAAATCGAAGAACCAAAGAGGGAAAGTGACTTATCCCAGGTCACACAGCAGGTTAGTGGCAGAGCTGACATAGGGCCCCAGTCTACCATGATGCCGCGTTGCTTTTCCAGAGACTTCTCGATTTGCACGAACACTTCAGTGTTCTCTGAGATCTAGGTCTGGAGCTGAGGCTCATGTTAGATGAGAGAACTATTTGTATTAAGACTTACAGGTTTCAGGCGTACAGCGCCTGAGGATTCATCTGAAACTTTTCCTCTGATTTCCATATAAACTGGAAGATCACACTGTGTACCACTCCCCAGGCAAACCCTCAGCTCTCCTGTGCAGATGACTTCACTGAGCTCACAGTAAGCCCAGGCTACCATTTTAACTTCTCTCTGCCCTGAGAATGGCCTTGTGGGCAAGCGGACGCATGCGGTGTCTGCCAGACTAGAGCGGTGCCTTCTTGGGCCAGCAAGGACATTTATCTCCTCAGGCCTGATGGGAAGTGCATACTCGCTCTGCCTCCCGAGGGCCAGCCATGCAGACCTGAAGTGTGACCAGGACAGAGCTCCAGCGGCAGTAGTTTCCTTGCTGTGCAGGGGAAGCAGCAGCCTCACCACCTTGTGTGACACCCGGGAACCGGGTAGTTGTGTGAACTTTCAGGAGATGGGCAGCAAGTGGGACAAGAGTAAAACACTCCTTTTTGTTAGTACACGCTTGCAGTACATAATGATTACATTTGTTGTGGGGAGTAGGTACATGTACATAACACACCTTAATTCTTTTTATTACTCTTTCCCTTTCCTTCCTCCCTCTTTCAGTTAATTTTCTTGGTTGCTGAGACAAAATACCCGACACCCAACGTGAAGGGAAGAAAGGCTTATTTAGCTCACAGTTCGTAGAGGTTTCAGTCCATACTTGGCTGGCTCTAAGGCGGGTGGCCTGGCAGACAGGCAGAAGGCAGTAGGGTAAGCAAGAGACCTTAGCAGCTTCTTTCTGCCCCTTTATCCAGGCTGTCCAGATTAGGGTGGTGCCAAACCAATCAGTGGAACAATTTAGTAATCACACGCCCTCAATCCCAGCGTCACACCCTCTAGATTCAACCGTCTCTGGAAAAGCCCCACCGATGACTGCATGAGGCTTTGGAGGGACATCTAGGCACAAGCCATGACACTCCCCCTCCCTCCATCTCAAGATTTCCTTCCCATTTACCAAAGATCTATCTTCCTATTTCCTATTTTCTTTTGCTGTTAAATTATTTACACTTTGAGTTTTTCCTATAAGAGCAGTTGTGCTATATTTAAACTCGTGTGTCTGATTTATTTCGCTGAACAGTGTGGTCTGGGGCTTCCTCCCCGGACCCAGGTAGCTCTGGCATGGGAGCAGGGGCACCCCCTGCAGAGCACTCAGAGGGAAGGGAGGAGCCAGGTGTGGTAAAATGACCCTGTGTTTCTGGCCAAACTATCTCGTACCCAGAGAATGTTCCTTCCCTGATCTGGAGCCATGGTTTTCCCATCCACAAGGTAGACTGAACATCACACCCGCATTCATGGTTAACTCGGGTTCCGAGTGGCAGGTGCTGCGCTGGAAACTGAAGGTCCAGGTGGACAAGCACTGTGTCCTTGGAGTTTCCATTTCAGGACCGACTGTAGATAATTAAACACATACTTCTCTAACACTGACTTAATTGCACTTATAATAAGTATTGAGGGTATAAAATGAGATGTAGGTGGTGGTTAACATTTCAATGCTGTGTGCCAGACATCCTGCCAGAAACTTCACAGATAATCGTAACAGCTACAACTCACACAGCATGTAGTGTGCCAGGCATGGTTTACGTGCTTTTCACAGAATAACTCTTTAATTCTCATTTTAAAATAGCTATATAGGGGCTCTGGTTATCCCCATTGTACAGATAAGAGCACCAAGGTACAAAGAGGTTGACTTACCTAGATTTGCAATCATTAAGCAGCAGAAAAAGAACCCCAAGCCTGAGTACACAAGTCACCTGTTACAGTGTTAATGGGTCATGTAATCCTTGCAACTACCAATTCTCCCCCAAAAGTAGTTTCACTTTCTGCAGTTTCATTTACCTGCAGTCAAAGGCAACTCAAAAATAATATGAGGAAAATTACAAAAGTGAAGAATTGATGTTTAATTAATGAATTTTTAAATTTGTACATGTTTGTGACACATGATGAATACACTCATCCTGGGGAGTTGGTACATGTAGCATCTTGTTCCTTTTTATTTCCACTCTCCTTCCCCTTCTTCCCTTCATCCCTAGTTCCCTTTCCCATCTGCAAAAGATCTACCACCCCGATGATAAGTTTTAAATCACTTTCATTACAATATGTTGTTATAATTTTTTTAATCTCTTACTGTAATGAATTAATCAAACTTTATCTTGGGAATGGACATATAGGAACAAAACACAGTCTCTCCGGGGGTCGGTACTACTGTGGTTTCAGGCATCCACTGAGGGTCTCAGCACCTTTCCCTCTGAGCTCAGGTGTTTTCCTGATGTAGTGTTTCCGTCCTTTTGCAGATCTGGACACAGAAGCAGGATGTGTAAGTGACTCCCCTGTGTGTGCACAGCCAGTAGGAGTGGGCGGGATGTGACATACCTGGTGTCTCCCCAGGTGACCATGAAGAGAGCCGGTGGTGGCCAGCCCTGGAACTGGGAACCTCTGTGGCTGACACTCTCTTCTTGCCCTGTCCCTGCTCAGGTGTTCTTGAAGAGCGACCGGGTAGCCCGCATGGTGCAGAGTGGGGGCTGCTCAGCCAACGACTCCCGGGAGGTCTTCAAGAAGCACATTGAGAAGCGGGTGCGGAGCCTGCCTGAGATCGATGGCCTCAGCAAGGAGACGGTGCTGAGCTCCTGGATGGCCAAGTTTGATGCTATCTACCGTGGGGAGGAGGACCCCAGGAAGCAGCAGGCCCGGATGACAGCCAGCGCAGCCTCTGAACTAATTCTGAGCAAGGAGCAGCTCTACGAGATGTTCCAGAACATTCTTGGGATCAAGAAATTTGAGCACCAGCTCCTGTACAATGCATGTCAGGTGAGGCATCCGCACCTGGGCCCAGAGCTGACCCGCATTATGACTTTTCATGGGCCACTTCTTGATAATAAAACATTAAATATTGCATTTTATGACTATATTGGTAAAAATCTACTATAGGCTCAATTATATTCGTGGATTTCTTTTGATTTTAAAAGAAATTAAAACATTTTGCCAGCCCCTAAGAATCTCATGGGCCATGGGACTAAGATTATTGTATGTAAGAGGTAAGTTGGTCCTATGACTATGGCCTGGTTTCCATGTGCCAAATTGCTGAAAAATCAAAACAATAAGTTTTTTTAAAAGATGATTCAGCCTTAAAAGTCGGTGGTGTTTATCAGTGAAGTTTGTATGTCTTCACCAAGGACCAAACTGGACAGAACACCTGGTCGTCCAGTGATTATTCAAACAGGCCTGAGTTTTACATCCTTACATTCATTACATCATGAGTTTCCAAGTACACCTGAGGCTCTGCGTGGTGTACCCCAAAATATGCCTATATTCCCTCTCTGGTGGAGGACTGGGAAGCAGTGTAACGTAGTTGTTGATTGCCTATATAACCTTACCATTATTTCCATTCACTCAACAAACATTTGCTGTCTACTTTGCAAAGATTTGAAAATTTTAGTGCACATCACTGGGTAGCATTTTAAAAATGCATATTTCCAGCCCATGACCCTAGAGAGTCTCATTCTAGACAATGTGGTAAGGCCCAGGAATCTGTATTCCGAACAAGGGCCTCCCTTTCTGCTTATTCGGTTGCTTCTTACTGTCTGAGAAGTGTTGGAGAAAAAACTATGCTCTGGTTTCTCTAGGCCAAAGCAAGTCAAATTAAGACACACTGATGTATTAGCTAAGAATTGTTCCTTGTTTGAAATCAGATTTAAGTACAGTAAATCATAGTATGTCGTGATGTGCTAGTTTTTCTTTTTTTTTCTTTTTTTTAGAAAAAAATGCATGTTAAAGTGAAAAATAACTACTAAAATAGCTGCTTTGGGTAATCTCACACCACCAGTGATGTGAAGCCAGTGGACCAACCAGTGTCCTGATGTAGAGAGGGTGTTAGGACAGAGATCTCTGCTGCCACCACCCACCTCCTTCCACCCCAGAATAGCCCCGCACTGACCATATCAGCTTTTGAAGCCTGCAGAGTCAGGCAGTGGAGCACACGTCTAATTTGCCAGGCTATCTATGGACAGGCAGGTGCAGGGGAAAGTACTATAATCAGGTTTCATAAATTATAGATTCACTCACTACTGGTAGCTTTCTTACAGACTACACTCTGCTCTGCAAAATTCTCAACTCACAAAAGCAAGGACACAGAAATGAAATCATATTGCTTTTATCCTTGCCCTGCTTAAATCATTTCTTGTTTACTTTTATATTCTCTTTCCCTGTTCTCCTTATGAGACAAAGTAATTTTCCTAGGTGCTTTCAAAACCCCAAAATAGGCATAGTGCTTTCCTTTTGTGCATGTCATACGTCCTAGGGGAAGCCATAATCTGATTTTTGGTGTTGCTTTTTGGAAGTTCCCATGATCCCTTTTTATGGGGATCTGCCAGTTACTGCCACTTTCATCTCAAATGAGAAATGACATTTATCAAAGAGTGATTGCATCAGTTACATAGCAGTCATTTGTTATAACATGAATCTTGTCTATCAAAGCATAAGGAAAAAGCAAGAAGGCTTAAGTATTTCTCTGTTTGCACATGGAATTTTTAAAGTCCATTTTGCTGATGGAGAATGGTTGGATCAGAGCAAGTTGCTTATACTCAGCATAATGCCTAATGTAAAATAACTGCTATTCATTATGAAATCAGCGGTGTTTTTATTTTTCGTAGATCCTTGGGAAGAAGCAGTCAATTATGTAGCTGTTTGAGCATTTGAGTTGAGTTCTAATTCCAACACTAACTCAACAAGAGCAACGCTGATCTCGATGATATTGGCGTTCTGGTATTGAAAAGCATTTTAAAGATGTTCGCATCTCATCCCTTTCTCTTTAGTAGCCTCCAAATTTGGTATCAAGTTGACACCCTGCTCTGCCAGGTGTCTACTACTTCCTACTTCTCTGCCTAACGTCATGCATTGGCCTTAAGTACCTCTTTCTAAAATGTATGGACATTTCCCTTGAAAACATCACGGAGGCGCATTTTAGAAAGAAAAATCATACGTGGTCCCATATATACTTACACGCAAATAAGCTCTTGTTAGTGAGGCACTCAGAGTGAGTTGAGGAAGTCCATTGTCTTGTATTTCGGTTCTTCGCTTTGAAAACGCCATTTCTGTTTATGCCACGCTGGTCACTTTCTCAGCCCCTGGAACTGTCAGCGGCATCCCCTGACCTTCTCCACAGTCGTCATTTGTGCCCGATAGGCGTCAGGGGTGACATGTGTGTGCTTGCTGTTAGGAGCTGGCAATGTTCGTGTCATTTATCTTCTCTGAATACTTAGAGCTGTTTCCAACGAATCTGCGAAAGTTGACTAGAGACACATAGAACGTGATTTTCCAATCTGTAAACACCTTTGCATTTTCAATATTGAATTCTCCATCACTAATGAACTGCTAATTTTCTTAACATTTCATTTCCTTTTTTCCAAACCATCATCATTGTGGCCTTTGATGATGTGGTTATCTTATTACAGTACTGTCTTCTTTGGACTTGATTAGCACTTGGCAGCTTTTCAGATAGTTTATTAGACTCTGAAGAGAAACCTCAAATTATCAGGCTTTCAGCTGTGACCCAGATTGCTGGGTTGTATCATAACTCATTATAGACGCCTTCCTCTCCATGTGACTACATGGCTTTTTCCTGGTTCAGAAGTTCCCAAAAGATCTGTTGATGGACAATTTGTTTCTTGGGCCAAAGTCTATTCATTAATCACTTTTCTTGGCCCATAACAACAGTATAGTTCTTTGCATATAATAGTATTTCAGTAACTAACCACTGAATAAATACTTTAAAATCTAGGAATGGGGCCATGGTAATTGTAGTCTAAGTAAAAAACATTCTTTCATTGCTCGTTCAATAGATATCTTAAGTATCTACTGTGCATGAAGCATTGTGTGGAATATGATGGGGACGAAGCTCAAACTTTTTTGCTTTGTCCTGGAATGATGTCCTGGATTATGACTCCTGTTGTCTTCTTTCTTGCCCCCACAGAGCTCCTGATGACTTAATAAATGTTGTCCTGCTCAAAATATTACATTTGGTTTTGTTGCATTGCTGTATAACAAAGTTAATGGCTTAGACAAATACCCATTTACTATCTCCCATTATTCAATCTCACAGTTTTTCTGGGTCATAACTCCTGACCTGACTTAGCTGGAGTCTGTGCACTCCCTGCTGGCTCAGTAGGGAAGGATGCACTTTAAACTCCTCCATACTATGGGCACAACTCATTTTCTTGCCGCTAAAGAAAACTTCCAGTTCAGCAGCAGAGAGAAACTCTGGTGTTTCAGATCTCTGATTTCTAGATCTACTTTTAAGAGAATCACCTGATTAAGTCAGGCTGCTAAGATCAACTCCTCATAGATTAATTTAAAGTAAAAACATCAGGTACTTTACATCTGCAGAAGATTTTCATGTATTATTGATTAGAATCAAGTCCTGCCCTCACTCAAGGGGTGGACCACAGTAGAGCGTAGTCCCTGACGTCTGCCACAGTTTTCCAGGCACCTGGCTCCTTCAGGTGTCAATTTAATTAACTTTCTTAGAAAAATTCTCCTTAACCATTCCGCCTAAAATATGGTTTTCTTTGTTCATTTTTCTGAAAGAGCTGTGTTTATTACCATGATAGCATTTGATACAATTGAAATCATTTTGCACACCTATTTACTTTGTTGTTGTCTATCTTCTTCTCTAGACTACTTCTTTAAGAGCAAGAACCATGGCCAACACTTAGTATGATGCTTCACACAAAATAGATGCCCAATTAAATACTAAGTTTCAAGGCCAAGGCATTTACGACTTGTAGGCTCAGACGCCTACATTACACAAAACTGTGTCTTGTCACTGTTTTTCCTGGTTAAGCAAAAAGGACCAGAAGAACAGGCCTGTCTGTGACCTCGATTCACATGCTAGCACTCTTGTTTTATAATGAGGTATCACTTGAGGGTCACAATGTTCTTGTCAGTGTAAACTTCCCTCGGGTCACACTTAGCCTGTCTCTCCCATCACATGGGTAGCTGAAGAGGAGCAGAAAGTAAACCATGTCTTTCCAAAGTCAGATTGCCTCTCAGTCATTAGCTATTTGATGGACTGCCTGATTTTAAATGACCTTGCTGGCCAGATGCAATTTAATGTCAGCATTGTTGGGATGTGAAAAAGAGATGCAAGATGCATATGCTACATGAACATGTTCTACTCAGTATGCACAAAATTAAAAGCATTGAAGATGTGGAGGGTTACAGGGTCAGATAGCAACATTTAATTACTGATGATGCCATCTTGATTCTTCCTGTTCCCCTATCAGTTGTCCCTGGAGCACATGCCCCAGTATTTTTGCTTGCCCCTGCTGTTACTCACGACCGTGGTAATGGAAAGCTGAAAATGAAAGGCGGTGGGCATCCTGCATCTGAGGAACAGGAAGTTGGGCATTGTCTGTGCGGCCTTTGAAACTGCTGCAGACATCTCAACAGTTTCTTCCCTTTGTTGCCAAAATGGAACCATAAATATGCTTGTTTACTGAAAGTCCTTTCTTAAGTGCTGAGCCACAGAATTTTAATCAGAGGTGCTAAAGAAGCATACTTCCAGAAAAAGACTTCTAGAAATAGTATCTTCTATTTTCCCCACCTTTTGCCAAATATGAAACCTATTATAAATGACCCATCATAGTCTTGCAAATAGAAATAGTTTGTCAGTCTTCTGATGCATCTTGCCAGGCCAGACTCCCTGCTGTGACGGTTTAAATTTGCCTCCCTCTCCCAGCATCTGGCCTTTTTGCTTCCTCGAAGACTGAGACGTAGATTTAGCAGGAATTTGGTTAATGCAGTGTAAAATATTGATTCAGTTTTGCTTACCTTTTTTGTTTCAATCTTTTCCAAAACTATGACTAAAATACATTAGTTCCCTCTCCTACTTAGATAGTTAATGATTCTGCATCAGTCTTTTATGCTAGCCCCCGTCAGTGGAAGCCTCAAGATCCATCTATGTTCTGAACTCCAGTGTGAACAGTAGAAATACCTACAAAATATCTAAACAGTAAGCATTTACTATGTGCCAGGCACTAAATTCGCTTATACACACAGATATAGTCATATAAAATCCTCATAAGAAGTCTGTAAAGGTAGGCATTTTATACACATCGATAAGGAAGCTGAAAAAAGAGAGGGACAAAAGGAGAGGGAAGAAAGAGAGACAGACAGACAGACAAACACAGATACCGAACAATTTCTCCAAGGTCAAACAGTCACTCAACAGCAGAGCTAAGATCTGAACTCAAGATTGCATGATTCCAAATCAAGTTCTTCAACTCAGTTGTTGAAAACAGTAGTATGTCTGTTCCAGAGATACAGATCTTTTCCCTAGATAAAGATTTTAGATAGTAAGTAGAAAGTTTATTGATTTATCTATAGCTAAAGAGGTATATGTGTGTTACTAAATCTTTTCTGAGTGTCTTTTTATATTGCTTGCTCATTTTTTACCTAAAATTTGTTGGAGGAACCAAAAGGTCGCTGGAACTCAATCCTGTATATTGGCTAGTTACGATTGTAGAGGATGTGTTTATTCAGTGGAGACTGGTTAGGCTTCTGTCTGTTTCACTCATTTAGATTGTACCATATCAGTGTATTTCCTGATGTAAATTTTAAGAATGTACTGAACAAAGCCCCACAGTGTTCAGAGGATGGTCGAAGGACAGAAAATTCTTGTGTTTCGTGTCTTCTCATTGCTTGTATGAGATCAGCCAGCTTTATGGCCTGAAAAGTGGCTACTTCCTGTTTTCCATGAGGACCTTGGTAACTGGGACCAGTGAACCCAGAATTTCAATGATGTTGCACTTTGGTGTAAGAACATCCACAAAATCAGGCATAAAAATTCAAACTACAACATTTTAAGTTATGAATTCAACCAGTTACTGGTAAATATTTTAGGCTTTGTGAACCCTGAAGTCTTCACACCAGCTACTTAGTCTTTCTTCATAGTGAGAGCACCCAGAGACAGCATTTAAAGGTTCGGGTGTGGCTGTCTTCCAGTAAAACTTTATGTATAAAAACAGGCAGCTGGCAGATTTGATTCAAGGACTGTGATCTGTCAACTCCAAGTTAAACAATTGTCACACCATAATCGCAAGAATTACTTTTCTAAAACTTGCCCAGTGGATATAAGATCTTACCTTTTAAAACAGGAACGTACAACGTCATCTATCTGTTCTGTGAACAGTGCAAATTGGTTGTGGTTCGTAATAGCGGAACTGAAGGCAGGGACATTGTGTAACACAAAAGTCAAGACTGTGATGTCAAATCCTTATTATCTTAGGCTCACATTACAACTACAAATCTTTAGTGAGTCACTTAACTTCTCTAAACATCAGTGTGCTTTTCTGTAGAATGGGGATAATAACAGATGTGCCTGGCTCATTTATTGTGAAGCTGTGATAAGAAAACGAGTAGCTCACTTAGCAGCATGCTTGGCACAAGGGCATTTTAAAAAGTATAAACTGTCATTTTCATTTATTGCTATTATTGCCACATAAGCTGAAACTTGGTCCATAATAAGGAATTTACCAGAGGTTGATCTTCCTAGAAGTTCTCAGCTGAAACTTTCAAAACGGTTATAATTTAACCCTTGAACCGTGCAGAAATTAAATAAGTATCAGTGTTTAAAAAATAGAACGCTCAGCCAGGCGTGATGACTCCGGGTTTGTGATCTCAGCACTCTGGGAGGTTGAGGCAGGAAGACAGAAAATTCCAGTTCAACCAGAGCAACTAAATGACTTCCTGAGACCCCGTCTCAAAATAAAATTTAAAAAAATTTTAAAAGGGCTGGGCTATAGCTCAGTGTAAAGGACCTGGGTTCAATCTCCAGTTCCACAAAAATAAGTAAAAAATTTAAAAAATAGAACGTTAATATAAAGAAATGATAAGGACATGGAAATGCTATAATTACCATTTTGATATTTACACACTGTATACATGTATTAGCGTATCACACCATATCCCTTAATTATGTACAATTACTGTGTGTTAATTTAAAGCTAAAATAAGAATTTTAAAAATTAGGACACTCAAGTTATAAAAATTTAGATTTGCATTCTGGATCTGCTGCTTACTCTGTAACCATGAATTAGCGAACTAACCTTTGTGAGGCTCACTTTCTGTGTATATAAAATGAAACTAATGACAGTACTCACCTAAAAAGATAATTGGTGCCTGTTATTTTTAGCTACCGTTAATTAATTGAATTCCCATGTCTTGGGAAAATTTTACTCTAATAAGTAACCATGTGTGAGGTTGGGCCGGTTCTCTGGAGTCAGCACTTGAAATCAAGCTATCACATTGTGCTGGGAAAAAAATCTGAAGTATCATACAAAGTTCTTGCCTTCCAGAAATATATGATGCAATTTGAAGGAGCAAACTAATATGCAAACAAAATCATCCACAATACAAAGTCAATCTGTGAGACAGGGAACAATTGTAATGCATAGAGGCAGTGTGAAGCCAGCCACTTATCAATGTAACCTTTGGAAAGTTAATTAACTTCTCTGTAAAAGAGAATTATTAATAGCTACCAGGCAGAAGTGAAGCATGAAAAGAGCCTCGAATGGAGGGAGACTCAGTAATGATAGCCTGAGTCGATCATGGTAGTTAGTGGCGATGGTGATGGGGATGGTAGCAGTGGTCTAAACCTCAGTGGTCAGAAGGCTCTGGTGATCTCAGGGAATAATAAGATTTGGTTGGTCAGTGGCCACTGAGCAGAGGAGTGGTCGGTTGAGGTGGGTGTGAATGATGAGATGTTTTGGGGGTGAATGAAAAGAGAGTATCTGAAACACCTGCCATTCTTTCTGCCCAGTGATGGATGAGAGTAGAGAAGAAATTGTACTGTGAATGCGATGTGGCTGATTGAATAACTGGTCTCAATTCTTGGCTCCCGTGAATTGAAACTGAGCACCATGCCAATGACCTATGAGGGACTGAGTGTGTTTCTCCACCTCTAGATTTTGAGCCTGGTTGCCCCACTTGCTTCATCAAGGGGCTGTCAGCAAAGTACAGAACACAGAACCCGCACCATCACACTGTGGTGGATTTTCAAGAGAAGACCTTCTCCCAGGGGGTTGTTACCCCTCCAGCCAGGGTCTCATTATGATACTGTACTCACGAAACAACCCTAACCAAGCCCACAGGCCGTTACCAAGCCGGGTGAGCCTGCAGTCTAAACCGATTCAGATTCTGAAGCCTACAGCAGCGCCCAGCCTAGACCGCCAGAACCCCGGGCATCTCACAGACCCAAGAACATGGTAATAATTGTGCACCAGCATAAGTCACTGAGTTCTAGGGTGGTTTATTGTCCAGCACGATTGTTCCATTAGCTGATAAACACCGAGAGCTTTTAAGATAAGTATGCATGATAAGTAACAGACTACTGGTAAGACAGAGGTATGACTGTAACAGGGTTCTGGGTGAACTGTCAGTCTCTCTTGGCTATGGCAACCATCCTAATAGAGAATCTCTTCCTTCACCTCATTCTCTGTATTCAATACAAATTGTCTCAGTTTCTGAACTGTACTGATGCCCGAGTCCTGGCAGGAGCACTAATGTGCTCAATTTAGAAGCTTTCTTCTCTGAAAATGGATAAAGAAGAAAGCAGGTTGAGATAAAGATTTGAGAACTCAAGGTCCATGGTCTTCTTCATCGTCCAAGATTAGGTGTGGAATCAGAACAGATTTATGAACTGGCTAAGTGGTCAGGAAATGTGAAACCCCTATTTGGAGCAAGACTGAGGAAACTTCATGAAGATCATTAGGAAGCGGCCCCGTCCTTGCCTCTAACGGGGCTCTGTTTTTTGACTGCTGTGATGATGTCAGCGTCAGCTAACTATTTTTCGTGACACCGTATGAAACTCATCAGCTTCAAACAAGAAGTACTTGTCACCGCTCACAGCCCGCAGTGAGCTGTGGTTCTTCTGGTCCTGGCTGAGCTCACTTACGTGTTTACTGCCAGCTGTGAGTTTGGTAGGATGCTTTGTTACATTTGGGTGTCAGATGACCGTAGGCTGATCTTAGATAACTTCAGCTAAGATGGTCATGCACCGCAGACTTCTGCGTGCCATCCCTGGACAGGGTTCTAAGAGAGAGACAAAGTGCAAAGTCTTGGTTCAGAATTGTCACACTCTCACTCCTGCTGTATTCTTTCTGGTGTAGGAAATCACAAAGCCAGCCAAAATTCAAGGGAGGAGAAGCAGACTCTATCTCTTGAGGGGAGAAGCTATAACTACACATTGGAAATGGGTAGCTAGAGTTAGCATGAAAGGCAGCAGTAAATTTTGTATGTGTTACTGTTCCTCAAGTCTTGATTGTACGCACACCCCAGCATACAGCTCTTTAATGCCAATACAGTCAACAGGGGGTTGGTTCCAAGACTCTGAAGATACCAAACTCTGCAGATGCTCAAGTACCTTATATAAAACGGAACAGCATTTGCACATAACCTATACTCATACTTCTGCATCCTATAAATCACTTGTAGGTCACTTATAATAACTAATGCAATGTGAAAGATACATAAACAGTTGTACTATATTGCTAATTGAGTAATGACAGGAACAATTGTTTTCTAATATTTTTAATCTGTGGTTGGCTGGATCCACAAATGCAGAACCTGTGCATAAGTAAAGTGCACTGTGTACACTCAACTTATTTTACCAATTTATTTCAGTAAACAATCAGTGTTTTATTATAAAATAATATTTTTTTATTTCCAGAGTGAGACAAAGAAAGAAAGACAGGAAGCACATTACATATAACAAGGAATTAGGACCTGAAGGTCATTGAACTTCCCTAATGAAAAGAGTGTCAAGCTTTGAAATGCATATTTTGTTCTCCAGAAACTTGAGAAATGTAGGCAGATACGTCCTATAATGCCTTTAATTGTCAGTTTGGAGAGTTGTCAGCTTGTTATCATCATTTCAACTGCCTTTCACAGAAAAGAACATATTTTCTCTCTGATCATTTGGTCACTGGGAAGCATTATGCAATTCATTATGTCACTGTGAGTTGGGCAGGCACTGCTTTTCCATCTTAAAAATACATACTGTCCTGGTTATGATAAAATCAGCAAAACCTCCTAGACAAGTGAAGTGAGAGTGAAATTTGCACCATTAGTGATAAAACGACCCTCAGTCATAGAGTTCCCCAACCATGAGTCGGAGTCCATCCGCGGCAGACGGGGCCCCGGGAGCTGGGGACACAGCCGCAAATGTGACGGCAAGGGCCCTGCTCTCCTGGAGCTGGTGTTTAAGGGCCAGATAAGCAAAAAAGCAACCAGATGTGCCATGTCCTGCCAAGAGAGATGGGGCTTTGAAGAAAAGTGCGGCAGAAGGAGAGAGGGCAGGGGGTACTGCGGGTATTTTAGAAAATGTGAACGGAGAAGTCTCTCTGGATATAGTTAGTGACTGCTATGCTAAGGGCTGACAGAAGCAAGGGAACCAGCTGTAAAGACCTGGAAAAAGGAAGCGGCTGTTGGTTTAAAAAAGCAATTAGCTTGGTCTAAGGAAAGTCAAGGCGCAAGTAGGTCACTGTGACTGAAGCGCAGAGACCGAACTGAAGATCAGCTGCGCTCTCAGAGTGACTGGCAGAGCTGAGAGCTGGGATTTATTTCAGGGATGGGGAGACACCAGTGGGGGCTTGTGAGCGAGAGCCCGACTGATCCGCTGGACCCGGAGGAGAGGAGGAGGGGAAACTCGGTCTCTGTGGATGCTTCTTCACTCGAGTTTAGAAGCTTGATGTCTATAGTTCAGGAAACAGAATTGTGTGTCCTGCTTCTTGGGTTTCTGTTAGTTGCCCAGGTATGTAGTACATAATAAAAAATCGCCTAGAAAGGAATAAGGATGCTTTATATTTTTTTAGACAGTGTCTTCCTGCATTCAAGACTGGCCTCGAACATGCTCTGTAACCCAGGCTGACCTCGAACTCTCGCTCCTTCTGCCTCTGTTTCCCACAACTGTAACTTATTTCAAAGACAAATAAAGAAGGGTGGCAATTAAATTTTTTCTCTATGACAGCTCTCAGTACCTTCCTTACGTTTATTACTGTCTCTTTCATAAAATGAGATGGAAAATTGTAGAATTAATAGATCAGGAATATTTATGTAGGAAATGATAAAATTGCTTACTCCATGTATTTGTCTCCCCGGAGAATCACCTAACCCACATGGTTGGTGATGTGTACAAGACTTTCTCTGTGAATGCCATACCTCTTAAGTGGTCTTTTTAATAATATCTTCATGCTATATATTCATGAGCCTGTGGGGATAGATTGTGTTTCTTTTCTAAATTTGGGGATGGACTATATTTATTTCCTTAATTTGTTGAAAAATAAGATTTCGTGGAAATACTGGGCCATACAGTATCCTTCTCTTTATGCTAATAAATACTCTCCTTTTATGCTAGGTTGGGTATCATTTTCTTTAATTTTCAAAGCTCCCTGCTGAGAACTACATCTTCCTATTTCCCCTTAAAGATGAAGAAAATGATACCCAGGCAGGTACAGGACAGGCTCAAGGTCACACAGGGGGCAGACTTAGAACTTGAACCTCACAGGCCTCCCTCCACATCTGATCCTCTTCTTGCAATGCGTCTTTTCTGTCTTCATTTATTTATGTTTTTCAGCATAGGGGTTGAGTCCAGGACCCCCTGCCCCCACTGAGCTACATCCCCAGCCCTTTTTGTATATTTTAATTTTGAGACAGATTCTTGCTAAATGCCCCAGGATGAGCTCAAACTCACAATCTTCCTGCCTCAGCCTCTTGAAGTGCTGGGATGTCAGGCTTATACCATCAGGTCCAGCTGCACCTTAAGCTACATCTCTAAAGCTAGTTCCCCTTTATAGCTGTCGAGTAGCTGTCTTACTAGGTTAGATCTGGGGTCTAGCTGACTACAGTAGTTGGGTATAGCCTGAGGTACCATAATGTTAGAGACCCAAACAGCTTTGTTTTTCTTGATGTAAAGGTCTGAGCTAGTAGTTCTTCGGTCTTGTGGCACCACTGACTACTAAGGTGTTGTCTGTGTGCATGCGATTGAAGCTGTCCTGACACCAACACATTCATTGTCAGCTCACAAGAAGGAGAGAGCGATGCTGCCGCCCTGTAAGGACATACCCCAGAACCGTCCTCCTGTAGGCACAGATCCCTGCGGCACACACTCAGTCCCGCAACCACTTCTCTTATAAAGGAACCTAAGAAGCATAGTCTCTGGCAGGTGGCCCCAGGCCTGGCTCAAACTTCTGCAGGTTGAAGGATTCAAGTTGGAAAAGAAGAAAGTAAGAATAGCTACTGGGGTGTATTTAGTAGTCTCCAGCACTTTCACAGCATCTTCCTTTGTGTTAAGTAATATTTACCACATGCAAAATGAGATAAAGTTTAGGGACACCAACACCTGCATACCCATTACCTGGGTTAATAAATCGATGTCAGGGGAGCTGGAGTCTCACTTTTCCACAGAGTAACCATTCACCGCCTTTGCTGCTCACCCTTCCATGCATTTCTATATTCTAATTTATGAGTGTATATTCCCAGTACATAATGATCATATTTATTGTGGGGAGTTGGTACAGGTACATCTTAATTCTTCTTTTGTTATTCATCCCTACTCCTCCCCATTACATATATTTAACACAGTATTTTCATTAAAATCTATGCACTCTTAACAGTTCTCCAGGAACATTTTAAAATTTCACCTACATACTGTTGAACAATAATTATCTGCTATTTTGATGACTCATTATATTGCAGTTACACTCATATTGACTAATGTAGCACTATTTGTTCATTTTCTGAGTTATATTTTATTATGCAGATACTGTCACTTATTTACCCAATGAAAAAAATTCCAGTTAGCTTTGCTACTACCAACAAATGCTATTTTGAATGTTCCTGTACATGTCTCCTTATGCAGATATATAAGAATTTCCCCAGGGAACATACCTAGATAATAACTACTAAGGTATGAAGAAATTGCACTTAGAGTTATTAGATATTACCGTGTAATGCACCAATTAACTATGCATTCCCCTGAATAGAATATATGTATTATACTCTTGGAAAACAACCAAAGTCCAAAGGTACAATTTATAATGAAGCAACTGGACCTCTCTTATATTTCTATAGGGAGGAGAAGATGTAACAATTCTACCTCTTGGTACATACTCACGAGAAATTAGTATTTTCTGTCCATCAGAAGATGTGCATGAAGATGTTTACAGCAGCTCCATTCCTCATAGTCAAAAATTGGAAAAATTCCAAGATTCATCAGCAGTAGAATGGATAAACTTAGGTATATTCATACAATAGAAAACAAACAAATTTTTAAAAACAATTGCTATATTTTAAAAAAAGGAACGAGTCTCACAGACGTTATATTGAGAGAAAACATGCGAACTCCAAAGAAAAGGTATGATATGGTTTCATTTGTGTGAAATTCAAAATTAGGAAAAAAAATGCTAGTGGTAGAGGGAGAAGAGTGGTTACTTGAATTGGGAACAGAGGGAGCAGGCAGATACTGACGTAAATGTCACCAGAGAGCTTCTGAGATAGTGGAAATGTCCTTTGTCTTTGGTGTCCAAAATGGCAGCCACTACCTCATTAAATAGCATCTACAACTCACTTCCTCCTTTGGACTGGCCACAGTTCTTGCATGCAGTAGCCCCATGTGGCTTGTGGCTGCTCAGATGGGTAGCATGGACGTGGAGCATTCATGTTATCACAGAAAGTTCTTGAGTGTATGTGTGGGTATTCCTTTAAAATTTTTACTTTATATATGCAGGTTGCATAAATAAAATACACTTCAAAATATCTATGTATGCCTTATAAAAAGGAAAGGAAGGAGAACAATGAAGAGAAAAATCAAATCTTCAAGGGCCTTGTTTTTCTTTGTGGTACTGGAGATTAAACCTGGGGCCTTCACACTGAGCTACAACCCCAGCCCATTTTATTTTGAAACAGGCTCTTGCTAAGTTGCCTAGGCTGGGCCCAAACTTGTGACCCTCCCGCCTCACCCTCCCAGAGTGCAGGGATTACAGACATGCACCACCACGCCCAGCTTCAAAGACTTTGTAGTTGGATTTTGAATGCAATATATGGCACAAATGCAGGAGAAAGAAGCACAGAGCTCTGTATAGCAGTAACAAGTTAGTAAGACTTTTTAAATGGAGATTGTTCCGCAATTTTAATTAGGCTTCTTCTAGGCTTGCAGGTTCGGCAAATTATCAAACCCAAAATAAAAACCTTAGGCTCATCTCTCAGGCAAACTTCCACGAATTCTGAAGCCTGTATAGATGCATTAGTGGCTTCATTGCCTTTGTTACGTTTCTGTGTAACTGATTTTTCTTGCTAATTTGATTCCATTTTGAAGTATGATTCCAGTCATTTTCTGTCCAACACTAGCATCCTTGTGTAGTGCTGCGTGCTCCCGACCGTGAGAAACTGCACACAGAGCAATGAATTAGATTAGAGTGGTCTGATTTCTGCTTTATGAAAGTTAATTAGAAGTGTAACTTTCGTCTTTGTCACAGAAACCTGATTAACCCATTGCCCGTCTTACACTTACGTTAAAGAGTGCGTTTCAGCCTGTGTTTGTTCTTAGATTATCCAGAAGCCTGAGAAGGAAACTGTCGAGTATTTTAGGTGAAAGCAGACAGTCTTACCCTGGAGATCAACCCAGAATATCACGGCTGCAGAAGAGAATGAATCTGAAGAGCCGTGTGGCCAGCAGCAACTTCTTACCCGCAGTTTTCTCACTTCCTGCCAGGCCAAGTTGCTCTTTTGGGTTTCCACCACTAGACACTGCAAACGCTGGACAAGTCAGAGTCTGGGCGCCTTTCCATCTGGTCCTGTCACATCGTCTCCTCTCTGAGTCCATGAACTACGGGAGTCCATGAAGTACATGCTCATTTCCTTAGCAGCTAGGCCATTACCTGACCTGTGGAAAATCATTATTTGCTGAAAAAGTGAATCAGTGAATAAATGGACGAATGAATGCTGCGCCATCCATTGCTGTGTAACGCATTGTGCCAATACCTAGTGGCTTTGAACAAAACACACATTGATCTCTCAGTTTTGGAGGATCAGGAATCTGCATAATTTAGCTGGAGTGTTTGTTTTAAGGTCTCACGTGAGCTACAAGGAAAGTGTCGGCCAGAGTCACAGTCCATCTTGCGGGGGCTGGATCTGCACCCGGGCCGCCCTGTGGTCGGTGGAGGGTTCAGTTCGTTGTGGACTAATGAACCGAAGCTGATGAGCAGATGAGCATGCCTGTGGGGCTTTCTGACAGCCTGCACCAGCAAGAGAGTCTGCTGGTAAGATGGGGTCAGAGTCTTCAGTGACTTAGTCACAAAGGTGGCACATCATGGCTCTCGCTGTACCTGTTTGTCAGAAACAAGTCACCGGATCCGCACTTCTCTTAAAGGGAAGCGATTACACAAATGCGAATACCAAGTGGAGCCGCAGGGCTGTGTCAGAAGCCCTTACCGCCCGTGCGCACCTCCTAAGACTGTGAGGAAGTCTGGAATGAGATGGCATCTGTGAATGGTGCAAAATGCTTGCCACTTGCTGTGTCTCGATTGTTCCTTCTCATCGAACACATTGGCCCCACACCCTGCTCATGTACGTGTTCGAGTCACACGTCCCCCTCCAAAGGACTGCCACCGAAAATGACAGTAAGGCCCTTGAGCCCCTCTTCTGCCCAGCACCCTACTCATGTCCTTTCACGCAAACATTACCCATAATCATTTTATTTTCTTATTGTTAGTCTCCTCCAGGAAGAAGAAAGCTCAGAGAGGGCAGTAGGGTTTAAGAAATATATGTGGGAAAATTTCACTCCGATATCATATCGCACTTTCTTCTCTTTGTAAAGTTAGTGCCAGCAGGAGAAATAGTACTTGTAAAAAGTGTTTCAGGGGTTTAGATTCAGAGCAGAGCTGTCCCGGGGAAGAAGAATCTTTCCTGTGCTAATATTCAACAGTGCATCTGACACGCAAACCACCTTGAGGTTTAAGTTGTTAATAAACTGCCCTGACAGACTTGGGTTGCCCAAGTGTGGAAGGTGAGACAGTGCTGAAGCACCACCACGCAGCTGACATAGACATTTGTGTTTGAATTTTTGTCATCTCCCTTCTCTGCCCTCTCTCGGGGCTTCTTCACACCTGTAGTCAGCCCGACACCTTCTGTTCCTTTCCTCTCAGCTCTGCCCCCTGCCCCGAAAGTAAGGGCTGAATTTCCAACACTGTGACAACCACTATTTACTAAATAATAACTACATGCCAGACTATTCTAAAAATTTTATGTATGTTCTTTCCAATCCTCATAAATCTTGCACAAGAACTGAAATACAGATAAGTTGAAATTAAAACAAAAAAAAGAAAGAAAGAAACCTCAGGGCCGCGGAATTGGAAGGTGAAACTAATTCCATCATGCCTCCACTCGCCAAGCCTCACTTCTCTCCAACATCTATTTAGGAAAACTAAAGCTCTAGGACTGAGTAGATATGAGTTCTTGTCATGGTCACACCATTCCTCTTATTACTTCGGAGATGTCATTTCAATCTTCTGTTAGATGCTGGTCAGTGTCACTGAAAGAGATCTTTTAGGTTCCAGGCCATGCTGGCAGATATAGGACTGTCGGAAGTTTGGATCCAGATGGCCACCAGATACCTATGCCAAGTCCCCTTCCCTTCCTAGCCTTGAAATTGCAATGTTTAATGATCCAGAATAAGCCTTTTCTGAAATTTTGCCGAAAGACACCAGGAAAGTGTTTGACCTGGTGGCAGAGTAGCAGTTTTTAGGGGAAGAACCTCAAGTCTTCTTCAGGAGAAAGATTTCTTGTTTTTTCTAGTCTCTTGACTTAAGCCTGGCTCCATGCCCAATATAACCTTAGAAGGAGGGTCTGTAGAATGTTTATTGGCTGCAACATAGCTCCCAGCATCCCAGGGAAACACGTCATGAGAAATGAGTGCGCAGGCATTCCGGATGTATTCTCTGATCACAGGCAACAGGATATGGAGGGGGAGGTTTAAGGTGAGGTACCCAAGGGGCTGAGTGAAGCTCATTTTAGACTAGAGTGCTAACGTTTTTGGCCACGTGGTACTCTGCTGCAAGGGCTGTTCTGTGCATGGTAGGATGCTTTGTGGCCTCTGACGTCTACTCACTAAATTCCAGTTACACACCCATTTGTGAAAACTAGAGTGTCCCCAAACATTACCAAAAGTCCCTGGGGATTAAGGAGACTCCAGTCATCATCACTGGGCCAGGGGTAGCGGTGCAGTGTCAGTCAGGATGGACTAGACATGTTTTAGTAACAAACATCGCCAAAATTTCAAGGGTCAAAAAGAGCAAGAGCTCTTGTGTTGCTTGCAACTTGACTATTGTGGAGTGACAGAAGGACTCTGGCGCAGTCACTCAGAGACACAGGCTGGTGGATAGCCAACATTTTTCCTTCATTGTAGGTTGCCCTGCTGGAGGCAACAGAGTACTCTGGTGGTCTCAGCCAGCAATTAAATGCTTCATCTCAGAAGTTTCCCATCATTCACTCTTGCACATCATTGGCCAAGACCAAACTCACCCAACTACAAGCCGATCAGGATCATTCGGCAGACAAGAGGCTCAGGACCACCCCAGACATGAGGAGGGTCTGCCTTCCCTACTAATATAGGATGAGGAAGTGTCAGAGTCAGAATATACAAGGTTACCCAGCATTTCCAGAAAACAATGGCAATAGTAAGATTGAGGTCATGACGATGGCAGTTCGGATTATGTTTATTATGTGTCATATAATGTGGTGGTTACCCAGTGAGGTAAATACTTTCATCCTTTTCACTTTATAGATTGTGAAGCTAAGTCACGAAATAGTCAAGAAACTTGCCTAGAGTCACATGGCTAGTACATAGCAGACTTGAGATTTGATCTGAAATCTCTCTGATGTTCGGAGATGTTCAGAGTCTGATGTCCAGACTGAGCTTTTAAGCTGTACTTTATGAGCTGCTTTGGCCTGTGTGCAGACCGCCTCCTCTCACTGTGGGATGAAGGGACATGTAACCGCCTGTCCCTGGGTTTGCGCTTTCACTTGGAAGCGTGATTGGTATGTGCCTGCACTCTTCTTGCATCCTTCTGGGCCCTGACATTTCTTCTTAGTGAGGTCCACGATTCACGCAGCATTTGGAAGCCGCCTTCAGGCATTCCGCCATGAGGTGATGCTCACAGAAACACACAGAATGTTTTCAGACATTCGGAGCCAGCACTGAGCTCCATGTCAATGTCAGTACTAGGAAAACAGCCATCTACATCACAATCAGATCGTGGATTCAGCAGCCCATGTGCTTCAGGATGCTGCGACCACCCCACTTGAAGCAGGCCTGGGTACAAATGTAGAGTGTTTCTGCATCCCGGTGCCAAGGCCGGGGGGTCACTTACAAAAGCAAGCAGTATGAAATGGCTAACATTTGTGCTGGGGCCTGTTGAAAGAGTGCATTAGCTTATGTGTGGGTCTGTTTGCACACCAGCCCCTGAGAGTACTAGAAGGTGCATTTTTAGAAATGGGAAAGGGGATTGGGGAAGAGAGGGAAGAAGGAGAGGGGCTTAACAGGAATGAAAATATGCAAATACCAGTATATCAAAACAAACCTCATTATCCTGTGTTACTAATCTGTGCCGACTAAAAGAAAAGAGTACAAGAAGAGCCCAAGAAAATGGAAAAAACAAGTTTATTTACAATTTGGCCAAATTGGGAGAACAGCTAATCTGCCACTTCTAAAGGGCACAAAAGGACTGCAGTTTACGGGAGGGCGAGGAAAAAAACCAGGAAAAAAACCAGGAAACGTGCATCATGCATCGGTAGATTTAGCCAGGCTGGGCCTGAGGAGCCCAGTAAATGCTGAGTCCTTCTTGGCCCCCAGGGCTGGGGGTGGTGGGGAGGTGGTAGTTTAGGCTATCAGCAGGAAGAAGCTAGGGAAACAGCTTATGTCTAAAAACAAAGAAACAAAAATCCTAATTTCCAAAGATCCATTTTAACCTCTTAGTTACAGTACTACAATATCGGTGATGAGAACAGAATCTGAGAGAGGTGAACGAGTCAGGGTCACACCATGAATTTTTGGAGGGATTCTGCATTTCGTCCCAAATTGTAAACATTTGTCCACACCATCAAATCCATGAAGTTCCTTAAAGTTTTCAACTCACATACATTTTTATCTAGTTTACCCCCACCCAAATCAACCCAAATCAATAGTATATATTTCAAAAAGAAAGGAGACTACAAGGTTTATTTCACTTTGTTCTTTTCTTGGTGCAAGAAGGAGTTATTAGCCAGGCACGGTATGCACACCTGTAATCCCAGCTTATGGGAGGCTGAGGCAGGAGGATCACCATGAGTTCGAGGTCAGCCTGGGCTACATAGTGACTTCAAGACAGCCTGAACTACATAGTGAGATCTTCTCTGGAAAAAAAAAAAAAAAGTAAGTTATGAAATTTACCATATCTAAATATAAACATAAACAGGCTTTCTGAAGCAGCCTTTAGAATGAGATAATTCATTTAGATATAAAATAACAATGGGTCCAAAGTCTCCCCTTCCCCACTCGAACTCCAGGTTCAGGGCCATATTTGAGGATGTTGCTGAAGACCTTTTGTAATATAGATTTCAATGAAGAAAGGTAAAAGAATAAGGATATAGTAGGACAAGAGAAAACTTCTGAGTTGGGGCTTAGCATTTTCCAAAGAATTCAAATGAATTTATTTTAAGAGAAAGTGAGATGAGTGTTAGCTCTAAGAGAGACATCCCTAATTAAGTTGTAAACAGATTGTTAAAGGTAATAAGGAGTGTGTAACATCTCCCTCCCGACAGAAGTGTGAGAAGAAGCCAGCCCTTGCCAAATGGAAACAGCTCCTGGGGTGGAAAGAACATGAAACTTGCAGCCAGAACCTTCTGGATCTGGATTTCAACCCTGTCATTTCAAGGTGTGAGAAATGTGTTCCCTTGTCCAAAGCCAAGAAATGGACCCAAAGCACAAAGAGCA
This sequence comes from Hystrix cristata, assembly GCA_004026905.1. NCBI lineage: Eukaryota > Metazoa > Chordata > Mammalia > Rodentia > Hystricidae > Hystrix > Hystrix cristata. The sequence goes on from PVJO010010157.1 coordinate 56,593, forward strand.
ACGGAAGCTTGGCTTCCATTTGGTCTTGTAAGGTGGAGTGTCTGGTAGACAGGCACACCTGAGGTAGTTACAGTGAGTGCTCTAACCCCTGAGATGCAGGGCCCTTCCCCCTTTTTCTCACTGGGAGAGCACTGTCAGGAGTACAATCTTCCTGGTTGCCACTTGGCCTACTCCCTGTGCAAACATTTGTAGGTTTAAAGGCAAATGATTAAACTACACATGGGTAACTTTGTAACTGCCGGCTCTTTCCCAATCAGCACTGGCACAGTGCAGCCACACTTTTTTGGCTGTCTAGCCTGCCCCTTTGGTTAGGGGCCCTTTCAGATGGCTGACCTCAGTCACATCTGCAGGCAAGTAGACAAGTTTGTCTACTAGTAGTTTTCCACTCAGAGTTAAAATCTTTATCTTGAAAATAGACCACTTTAAGTTTCTATTTCGTACAAGAGTCAGCCTGGGACCCTGGTAATGGTTTCACCTTGATGATTTCTTCACCTGTAAAATAATACTCTCTATTTGCCCTGAAAATATATATACATAACCAAAGAACATACTGCACATTGTACCCATTTCTAAATTGGTAAGAGCTGCACAGGCACAAGCTGAACCAAAACTGAGTTTGTGCCATTCTTTCCAGCCTGCTTTTGCTCCTGAATTCACAGAAAAAAACCAAAGCCACCAGTCAGAATGTGCTCATTTTAGTTTCCTTCCAGCTGTAAGAGAAGTAGTATTGGGGAAGAGAAAGCTACCTCAAGACTTCCGTTTCCTGTATCCGGTTCCCACCAGATCCGGTCCCCAGAACGGAAGCGGAAGTAGATGAATGTTGGTCCTGTCCCTGGAGATGGTGGTCACAAAACTTTTCTCTGCGTTCTCATTCAGTGCTGTGCAATCAGTGCTGTGCATCGTTGGCAGAACCTTTCTCAAAGGGGATCCTGCAGGGAGCACCACGTCTTTGTGGGCGCCTCTTTCCCAGGCATTTGCCTCTTTCCCAGGCAGCTTTTGAGACTGACAATGGCTCCTTGATGGTGGAGCCTGCGTCTACTGCTATGGAGACTTGTGCAATCGAGAAGAGCTGAACCTTTAAAAAACCAACTTGTTCCCCAGATTGCCTGACCACTGAAACTGTTCTTGAAGATCAGTTTCGCCTATTTTGGATTTCCCATAAATGAAGGTATGAGACTGATGTGCTATGTACCATATCAGTGAGGCACCTTACATAAGGGAAATTATAAAGCGCTATATACGCCCTCTACAGTTGACTTTCCTTTGCTCAATTTTGTGGCTCTGAAATTTATTTGTTGTTGCAGGGAACAAAGGTCCATTCCTCTTTGCTACATAGCATTCCACTATATGAATATACCAAGACTTATTTATCCATTCTATTTCTGATGAACACTGTGCTGTTTTCAGTTTGCAGCTATTGTCAATACAGCTGTTCTGAATGCTCCTATGCATGTTGTTGGATGCACTTTAGTGTGCATTTTTTATTTCCTTTGGATAGTTACCCAAGAGTAGAGTTCTGAGTTATGAAATATACATGCTCAACTTTAGTAGATACTGTCAAACAATTTTCCAAAGTGGTTTTTACCAATGAACACAGCTTCTAGCAAAGTAAGAGAATCTGGGTGCTTCACATTTTCACCCAGAAAATAAGCATTGACTATGCTGAAGACCTGCCTATAAAAACTAGGATAAGTACACGGACTGTCTCCCAAATGCCTGCCATTGCTAGGTAGACCCCTGAAGAGAGCAAGAACTTGATGCTTTTTTGGGGAAGGCTTTTTTTCTAATCATACTATAACATTAACAAACAAGGAGCATCTTTGAGGATTTGTTAGTTTATAGGAAAGGTAGAAAATAAGCAGAGAGTTCAATTACTTTGGACTAAATATTATTTTTCTGCCAGAATCCTGTATTTTTATCATTAGCCATTAATCAGTGCCCTGAATGGGTCACTTAAAGACATCACAAATCCCCTCTATAATTAGGAACTGAGAACCTTGGGTCCTTGTCATTAATGACACAGCAAGTTAGCCTCTCTGGTAGAGTACATCTAATGTCGTCTGATAATCTCAGATCTCCTCTAGCGAGTGCTGAGTCCCTGGCTGCTGTTGGCAAGAGGCAAGTTCGCGATTCCCCAATAGTTGTAGTGAAGGCCAGGTCCAGTGAGAACTTCGTGATTGTTTATTGCGAGGAGTACGACTCTTATTGTATCTGAAATTGGGGTTTTCGTCCAAATTTCAGTATAAGAAAGTCAAGAACAAATGCGTTACTTCTGTGGTGAGAAGCAATGAAAGAAATTGGCGTCATTATTTTATTTATTTATTTATTTATTTGGTGCTGGGAATCAAACTCAGGGCCTTGCGCTTGTAAGGCAAGCACTCTAACCACTGAGCTAAATCCCCAGCCCCCTAGTGTAATTATTCTTCCAACTATGAATTCAAAAGCCCCTTTGGGAACCCACCACAAGGGTCTGTGCGAGGCCAGCATCACAGCAGTCTCTGCAGTGACTGCCCAGCAGGTCTGCCACTCGTGCTTCAAGGATCCAAGGCCGAAGCTTTACAAATGCCCACTCGGCACCTTTCCCACCTGCTCCTCCTCTGTGTGTGTCAGAGTAGCATCCTTTATAGGCGCATCAGACTCCCTTCTCAGTGGTCACACAACAGGCAGCTTAGCAGTGTGTGGAGGACCTAGTGTATGAATCTAGACTCTGGCATGTTACAGCAGGGTGACATTGGGTGAACCACTTATGCCTCTGTGCCTCAATTTACTTGTCCTTAAAATGGGAGTGGTGGTGATACCTCCCAGTAGGTCAGCAACATCAGTGAAATCCCACAGAACGACTCAGTACGCATCTGCGCCTGCCACTGCCGCTAGGAAGCGTGTGGTCTGTCCCTGTGGATCAAGTGACAGACCCACACCCCCGATTAAGGAGCAGGGGCTGGTGTCTTTTCCTTAGCAGTCACCCAGACTCAGCCGTGAGCTTTGTACAGAGTATGAACCAAATAAGTAAAAATAATAATGATAATTAATAAAGGCAGACGTAGCAGTACTTCCAGGATGTCGGGCTGTTTTGCACAAGTTAACTCATTTAATCATCCCAAACCTGTGTGCAGAGGTACTATCATCCTATTCTAACAGGGGAGGAAAGAGGCAGAGAGTTAAGTAACTTGTCAGAGATTAGCAAAGCTGATCGGTGTGGTTAGCATCCACTCCTGTGGGTCTGGCCCTGCTCCATGGTGTTTTCCCTTTGAACATGAGCGGATATTGTATCTGGCTCCAGGATGATGTTAAGAATGGAACTCATGGAGGATTGGTCCAGATGCACACTGTCCCCCATCACTGTCACTAAGTACTTGCCACCATTTAAATTAAAATGCACTAAAATAAATATTGAGCTCCTCAGTCACACTAGGCCTATTTTAAGAGTCCACTAGCCACGTGGGGCTGTTAGCTAGCATCCCAGAGAGCGCAGGTGAGGAACACTTTCATCACTGCACACGGGATTTCTTTAGATTTTGAATAAAGGAGGTGAGAGAGAGAGAGAGATGTCCACGTTGAGCTTTGAGGAAAAATGGAGAATTTGAAAGATGAGGTCTCTGGAGATGGGAAAGGAGTAAAGGTGGAAGGTAGAACCCTTCTGGGGCAGACAGGCTGGCGTTGCACCCAGGGAGCGCGCAGCCTGCCCGTAACTGCAGTGTCTCTGTGGCCTGAGGCCTTGGGCTCAACACAGACTCAGTCAAGAACTAGCTGTGTCACCCGAGCAAGTCTCTCAGCTTCTTTCTGTTCCCCAAGTATGTTTTGCCTTATCCTCAGAATGTGGAGGGGTATGGGGAGGTGTTCAGCTGTTGAGATATACCATTAGACTTGCCTTTTAAGGCAGGCATGGTGGCACACACCTGTAATCTCAGCACTCTGGGATGCTGAGGCAGGAGGATTGCAAATTTCAGCACAGTTAGGATGATTCAGTGATTTAGTGAGACTGTCTCAAAATTAAAAAGTAAATGAATTAGGGATATAGCTCAGTACAAAAGCCTTGGGCTCATTCCTTTATATCAAAAAACAAACAAACAAACACAACAAAACCTTTGCCCTTCTAAGAAGACGGCTTATGAAGTTTTCATGCAGAAAAAGGGAGAGATAAAAGTCAGAAAGAAGAATTAGGATGCTGGTTCCCAGGTGTGAGCCTGTGGACTGGTACTATATTGTCTTAGTCACTTTCACTTTCCTCATCACTCGGACAAAATAGCTGACATCCACATTTTAGAGGAGAAAGAGCGAAGGTTTATTTTGACTCGGAGTTTAGAAGTTTCAGTCTCTGCGTGGTTCACAGCATGGTGGATGGGCCTGGGCACAGGAAAGCTGCTCCCGTAATGGCATCTGGGAAGCAGGCAGGATGGGAGATATTCTCTTCCAGGGCATGCCTCCAGTGACCCATCTCTTCTGTCTGGCCAGAACCCACCTCTTCACAGCAGTCAGCTATAAGCCCCCATAACACAATCTTCCAAAATCCCCACCTATGAGTGCATGAAGCTCCTGGAGACTTCTAGAAAATAAGCCATAACACAGGTCGTAGTCCACTTTCCATTAATGCATGGCAAAACGAGGACAAGAAGGGCTGTGTACGTGGGTTTGGGTGTATGTTATGCATACCGCCATGCAGGCAAAACTTCCAGTGGTTCTACTTGTATTCTTTTGAGAATGCCTTAGTATTGAGAGACTACTGTTTTTCTACTTTTTTGGTGTTAAGTGCCTGTTTTTTGTTGGTGCTGTTGTTGTTGTTTTGTTGGGTTTTTGGGGTTTTTGTTTTGTTTTGTTTTTTGAGGCAGAGTCTCCCTATGTAGCCCAGGCTGGTCTTGAACTCAAGGTGATTCTCCTGCTTCAGCTCCCAAGTGCTGGGATTCCAAGTGTCCACCACCACACCTGGCTGGTGTTAAGTGCTTTGTTAAGGAAATAATGTTTGTAGTAAGAATACCCATATAATTGTAGTAACAGTGTATAGTACTAATTTTTTATGTCCCTACCAGACAAAATCAAATGTATATCTGTGCCTCAATTTATTTGCTTTTAAATTATTATTTTTTAATCCGTAAAAGCCCCACATCTATAAACTACCTTCTGAGTTAGACATCATTGCAAAGGTACCCGGGCAAGGGAAAGGCAGGTTCGAGAACCACTGGGATAAGCCAGTTAGCTTCTGAGGGGAGTGGAGTCAGGAGGAGGAGGGAAAGGGAGTGGTCCCCAGAGAGGCCTGGTGAATGCAGGGGTGTGGGGGCTGGTAAGCATTGAGCCCAGTGCTGCTGTAGTGTCCTCCCTGTTGCTCCTGCTCACACATGCTGGGCTATACGCATCAGGGTTAAGAGCATGCAGGGAAACAGCTGGCTTCCGTCTCACAGCACCGGAAAGCCACAGCGACGGAAGCATCTTGGACCCTGTGGTCCCGTGTGAGGGTGCCCGACACGTGCTGCCCTCCACCTGGTGCCCTTCCTCTGCCTGGTCCCGGACACGTGGCCCCCAGGCAAAGCCTCTCTGAAGCTTCTTGACGGATTCTGCACCTCCCTGGGACAAAGACTGCCACTGCCTCTCGGCCACAGCCCCCAGAAGCAGGAGATGCACCCAGCAAGGGGACAGCAGGCTGGAGCTGTGTGGAGAAAAGCAACAGGCTTCTCGCATTCAAGCAGCATATGCAAATTAAACTAGCAAAGGTTCCACCTCATCTCCTGAGTGGCCTGGCCATGCTCCCCAATAATTCCCAAGCCAAACTGATCCAGTTTGAAATTAAAATCAGGTTTATTTTTAAAGGGACATACTTCCCTGTGTCTTGGCCTCAGTGGATAGATCTTCTGGCTTGATCAACATCCGAGGACGTTATCCCCAGCCCTGCAGAGTCCTACCGCCAGGCATTTGATAGATCAAAGGCACAGCAGAGCCTGCTCCTGTGTATTCCAGGGGCCATGGCGAGCCTCCCCTCCCTCTGTGGCAGAGAGAAGCCTAGCTCCACTCTGTCTATTTTCCCCCGCTCATCTGCCAACCTTTCGGTTGGCGTCAGGATCCCTTCGACTGGAAAGATCTCTGAGTGTGAAGTGATTTAGAGCTCGGTCACACTGGGCTTCGGCAGAATCTCCTGGCATCCACTGGAGATGTAACATCTTTTCTCAATCAAAATGCAGTCAATATGAATTGCCTCCTTGCAGCCAGATCCAAGAATGTTTTTCATCCGGCTGAAGGGGCTATACTTTTCCTTTGCAGCACTTTCCGCAAAGAATTCTGCTCAGAACTGTATGGTTAGCATCTGTCTCTTTTCTGCAGCCCCTGAGCGTCCCGCAGGCCCCAGTCACCTCTGGCTTGCACCTTCACATCCTCAGAGCTTAGAACGATGTTAAGTTCTCCGTAAATGAGTAAAATTAGCTGCCAGGCCAGTGGTTCTCACTCGGGAACAATTTTGACTCCATCACCGTCTTCCCCCAAACATTTGCCAAGTTTTGGTTCAGCTGGGGGTGGGAGTGTAGATCTGATATCTGGTGGGGGAAAAAGTCTGGATGCTACAGAACATCAAACAGGGCCCAGGAGAGCCCACAAAGCACTATCCAACCTGAGTTTCTGTGTATGAGGAGGTGGAGAAGCCCCACGCAGGTGACTTCAGAGGCTCAGGTGTGGTGGGGCTCCTACAGAGAAGGAAAGCATCAGTGCTCGTTTTTGTTTTTGTTTGCGCTGTACACATCATCGCCTTCACCAGAAAGGAAGCCGATGATTTTAGGGTTCCCTCCCTGTAGTGGTTTCAGGATTTAATGTACTCCAAGGTGAAGGAGCCTCTGAAAGAATTACTACATGAATTCAGTGCTGCCGACTACAGTCCCTGCCTGAGCACCACAGCGAGGTGGCCACCCTGCACATCCACCCTTGTGTTTCTGAGTGTTCATCTGGGCTGACAACTTTGTGATGAAGGGTGAGGCTGCTGCACTGGCTCCCTTCCAGCCTCGTGTGCAGGGCTTGCCAGTGCTGCCAGAACTAGGACATGTTTGCCCTGCAGGCCTCACCTTACCACCTGGGAGACACCGTTCTCCGCAGAGAGACAGGAAGAGGCGAAGCCTGTCTGCAGCTCCAGGCAGAATCTTTGTCTGACACAAGCAGAGTGGGCAATCTAGAGCTGGACTGTCTGGGCATGAGCCCAGATGCTGCCCCCTGCCAGTTTGGGGAATTTGTACAAGGTACTTCAGCTCTGGAAACCTTGGTTTCCTTGCCCATGATTTGCTGGCAGTACAAGAAGCACTAACTGAGGAGATGCCTATACCCTTAGTAGGGTACATGGCACCTCACAGCTAATACTTGTTGAGGACATTCCATCACTGCGGTGTTGTTTGCGTTATATTTTGAAACCAGACCGGGACTCAGTACGCAGACCTGTCATGTGGTATTGGTGTGACCTTGAGTGATTACTTAATCTCTCCTTACCTTAATTTCCTCATTTGCAAATTGGAGAATAAAAATGGTACCTCACAGGGTACTATTGAACATTAAATAAACTAAATGAAATAACGTGCATACAACTCTTAGAGTAAGGCCTGCCATTCAGTAAGTGGTAATAATTATTGTCAGGTAGAAGTATTATTTAAATTATTATTAAGGAAAAAATAAGTAGCATTTGGCTTTTCAGATGAATCTCATTTGGAAAGTTATCCCTGGGAGTAGCTGACAGTGTCGTAAGCCAGTAGAATGGCCTGGAAGTGAACCCTGCTTCTGGAGGCTTCACAGCAGACCCAGGAGACTATTGTTGGTCGAGTCTTTGAGGATGGAGCAATAAGGTGGCCTCCGAATCTGTGTGTTCACTCACTGAAGGCTTGAGTCTACTGACTTGAATTTCCCACATTCCCCACTGCTGTTTAAGTACACAGTAAATCCCCCTCCCAAAGGCAAAACTCTTCCATAAATTCTGCTCTGGGTTAAATCTGGCTAGAATACCCTGCAGAGAGCAGTATTGTCAAATGTGTGTATTTGGGGTTTTTAGTGACTTTCTTAACAGTGAAAAACTGTTGGAGGAAAACTGTTCCCTGTCCCAAGATCCCAGGACTTCTAAAGAACAGAACATTGTAGGACCTTTCCCCACACAGAGCAGTCTGCAAGCCATTTTTTCCTTCTCTCTTTCCTTCCTTCCTTCCCTTCTGTTTCTCTTTTGTTCCTTTGTTTGTTCTTTCCTTCCCTGCCCGTCTGTTCCCGTTCTTTCTTCTTAATAGCTCAATACGTATAATAGATAATATGGATAGAAGTGACAACATGCAGACTTTTGGTCAGGGCAGAATCAGGCTCCTTCTCTGACAGACACCAGTGACTGCACTATTTACCTGACCTTTATGAGCTTAATTTCCCCATCTATATACAGAAATTAAAAATATTTCTCCCTTATACCATTCTAACTATGTCTAATACATAGTAACCTTTCAACAGATATATGTTGCTGTTGTCACTATTATTGCTGATCTTATTTTTTTTTTTTTTTTTTTTTGTGCTGGGGATCGAACTCTGGTCCTTGTGCTTGCAAGGCAAGCACTTTAACCGCTGAGCTAAATCCCCAGCCCTGCTGATCTTATTTTTTGAGTAAAGGAGTATATATTCAGCCTTACATCAGTCAGGATAAACCACCTCTCAGTGGCATAAGGAAAAGGGGCTCCATCTCCCGCGTGCCAGGGGTCTACCACAGGTTGGCAAGGAAGCTTTGATCACAGTGGTTGCTCAGCAACCCAGGCTGCTGGTGCAGATCCAGGCCAGAGCAGAAGGAAGCACCACAGAGGTCCCCACCCCCCGCCCCAGCAACAGAGACCCAAATGGGACACACAGCACTCTTGCTCTCAGCTCTTTGGTCAGAACTAGTCACATAATGGCACCCAATGCCAGATTATAGGAAGCCAAATCCTATCGTGTTTTGCAGAAGTAGGGCGCTGGAAATGTTTGCTGACAACTGAGACCACCATAGGTGCCTAGCATAGTAAGAGGATGAAACTTTTCTTTTGTCAATGCATGTGTTTCTTCAGAAAGTGTATTTTCCAGGAATGTATCACCTTTTTTGCA
>PVJO010010158.1:0-17376 GCA_004026905.1 Hystrix cristata
GATTAGCCTGGTCTGATCACTACACATTGTACACAGTTATTGAAAGATCTCACTATAGGCCATAAATATACATGATTGTTGTGTGTCATTTAAAAATAAAAAACAAAAACTCAAGGAGAGTCATCAAACAATAATGATTGTTATATTGTTACCCTACATTATATTACTATTATAACTATTCAGTATAAACAATAGGAATAGCTTGTGCTTAAAAATGTATGCTGTAATTTTCAAAGGACTTTGATCCCTACTTTTTCAATTCAGCCGGTCTGCACCAAGACTGTTTTAGGTGACCTTTTCTATGCCATGACTTAAAGCAACATGGGTGTATTATTTCATACAAGTCTGCAACTTGGTTGGGTGATTTCTCTATCTCAGCTGGATAGCCGGCTGAACCGGCTGAAGGGTCCCAAGATGGACTCAGACATCTAGCAGGGTCACGGGGGCTCTTGCCTGGGCACACTGTGCTCCCCCGGGGGACCTCACCTGGCCGCTTCTGGGCAGAGTTCTAAGAGGACCAGAGTGGAAGTTGCCTCACCCCTTAAGGCCTAGTCTCAAGAGTGGCATGATATCAGTTCCACTGCACTCTAATGGTCACTGCCAGTCGCAAGGTCGGCTCATATTCAGAGTTGGGAAAATGGATTCCAACTCTTGATAGGAACGGCAGCAAAATTTTGTGGTCATATTTATTTTAATACAGAGGGGCCGCAACTGATTTACTTACTTCATCTCATTTAATTTTCAGTAGGATTCAGAAAGAAAGGGACTGCTGCCTACATTTTATAGATAAAGAAACTGAGAACAAGAGAGGTGACACAACTTTCCCAAAGTCACACAGTCGGAGAACTGATCTGACTCAAGAACAGGATCACAAACTATTTTCTTCCCTCTCACAGCAGTATTGCCTTTCAATTTATTAGTTTAAGTATTCCCTACTGACTTTCCATTATGGGTGTTGTTATGGATTGGATCTAAAATATGTCCCAGCATACTCCGGTGTTCAGAGGTGGGGCTTTGGGAAGGTGCTTAGATTACAGGGACACTGATTTCATTGGTGGGTTAATGCACTGACGGCTTTATGGGTGAACGTGCTGTGAGAGGGCGGGCCTGACTGGAGGGTGTAGGTCCTTGAGGGTGCGACCTGGGAGGGCATAACCCGTCTCCAGCCCCTTCCTTTCCCAACGCACCTTCCCTTGAGCTCTACTTCCTGGCTGCCATGAGCTGCTTTCCTCATCGTGCTGTTTCTGCCTTGCAGCCAGCTGACCATGGGCAGAAACCTCATCACTGCATTAATATAAACCTTTTCTTCTTTAAACCTGTATGTCGGGTATTTTGTCCCAGCAAAGGAAAACCTGACTAACACACGTGTTACTGAAAGGAAGGAGAGGACCCTTTAGAAAGTCACCAGGGCTACTGCCGTTGATGGTTATTTCATCTCTTTTCCACTTGATCAAACTCCATGCATAAGACTTGCATTTCCAGCAGGCCCAGAGACACGCACGTTTGGGAGAGAGAGAGTTTTCTGGGAAGGGAAGCCCTCTGTCCAAGGCAACACGGACAGGAACTGCTCTGGTCATTGCTTCCTGTGTACCACACACTGTGCTGATTGTTTGCCAAAAGTTAAAGCAGCTAATCCCCCTAAACAACGTGGAACAGTGGCTTTTTACTTCTCTTTTACAGATGGAGAAACTGAGACAGGTCGGGCAGTGGCAGAGCCAGGATCTCAATCCCACACCGTTTGGTTCCAGAATTGATGCTCTTGCTTGCCACTCACTACTCAGTCTGCCCAACTCAAGAGGCACCTCAAGCCAAAGCCAGGGAAAGCCTGAGGCTGGAATCACCCCAACTCTCCATAATTGGTGCTTTCTGTCCTCCTCGGCCTCCCAGCCCCTTGGGCCTGAACAAGGGCCTCCACTTTGACTTTTTCTTTATCCTGGGCCAGGACTGGGGGGTGAATTTCAGCAGGCTTTCCAGGTTCTTGGTTTCCTGCCTCCCAGCCCTGAGCCGTACCTGAAAAGAAAAGAATAAAGATGCTAAACCCCGGGGCCACTGGCTGAGCCCAAGCACTTCCGTGCCCTGTGGATGTGGCAGCATCCCTCCAAGGATAAAGTCTTTTCAAAGCCAGTGAGCTTCTGATCGCCCTTAATCAAGGTGGCTAAAGCTGTCAGATCACTTTCCCTTCTGGGGGGACACAGTATCGAACTGCAATCCCAACTTGGGTGTTTGGGATAAACAGCGATCCTGCAGCAGCTGAAGAGACCTGAAGTGGTGGACTGTGTCCCCAGATCCCCGTAGTCAGACCAGCCCTTTCTCCTGCACCACCCGGGTCTCACGCTGCCCAGACAGACTGTGAAAACTCCCAACGAGCCACCAAACGTGAAGACCTGAACCCACCTGACTAACAGATGAGGGGTGAAGGCTTCCAGGTCCCTGTAAGTAGTGTGGGGCCCAACCATGCAGCTGCATCCGTGTCCAGAGGCCTCTGCTGCCCGTGAGCAGACAGACCTGATGTGCGGAAGGTGATGAAAAAGGAGACCTGTCCAGAAATGGCGGGCTGCCGCCCCGACTTGGCTCCTGGCAGACCCTCTAGAACCCACCTTCAGGTAAGGCGCGTGGGAACACCAGTGTTTGACGACACTGCAGGCACCAAAGCACTTTGACCCCACACATTTCTACAAGTGTGTACTATTTTATTTATTTTAAGCCTAGTATTTATTAGGCCAGGCACCATAGAACATAGTTTATGTGTCTTTAAAATATATTTTTCTATTTTTATTGTGGTAAAATACACATAGCATAAGATTTACCATTTCAATCATTTTGCAATAAGTAACTCACACTGTTGTACAAACATCACCACCATCCATCTCCAGAACTTTTCTCATCTGACACAACTGAAGCCCTGTCTCCAGTGAACAATATCCGTCGCTTTCCCCGACCTCGACCAACCACCATTCTACTTCTTGTCTTTATGAATTTGACCGCTCTAGGTGCCTCATATGAATGGAATCGTATCTGTCCTCTCGTGATGGGTATATCACACTCAGCACAGGGTCTTCAGCATTCATCCATGTTGTAGTATATGTCAGAATTTCCCTCCTTTTCAAAGCTGAATAATATTCCGCTGTACAGGTATTCCTTGGAGTTGTCTCCATCCTCTGGCTTTTGTGAATAATGCTGCTGCTCTAGTTAAATATGCTATTCGGTCATCAAAATAACAGCACTGGGAGGTGGAGCCTTTCAGAAGCATGAATTTCTCTCTCTTGAGACTAAAGTAATCTCTCCAGAGCAGGTAGTTATAAAAGGTTATCCTTTCATCCCCTCCTTTCTTTTGCACAGACCATCTTGTCCTGCTGTTTTCTGCCATGAGTTGACAGTGTGTGAGGACTTCACTGGGAGCGGAACAGAGGCTAGCACCTTTCCAGCCTCCAGAATTGTGATTCAAATTAACTTTTCTTCATGATAAATTACCTAGCTTCTGGTATTTTGTTATAGCAATAGAAAACGAAGGAAGACAGCTGCTATGAACATTGATGTACATTTATACGTAGTTTTTGTCACACTTTAGAACAAGACTACAAGGTCCATCCTGTTACTGTCTCATTTTAAAAGAACAAAACTTGAGGAGGAGAGAAGGTAGAACACTTGCTCAAGGTCACAGCCAGAACACAGCAGAACTGGGATTAATTTACATTTCTGATTTTATCATCCCCTCTTGTCACCATCATATCCTAACACCCCCCTGGGTATAAGTACCTGAGATTCCAGAAATAAATACAATTTATGGAATATATATGAACATATAAGTAAAATATGTATATATGCAATTTTATGTTTTGTAGAGAAAATATAAAATTATGCTCCAGTGAAAAATACTGAATTTTAAATATGAAGACTGTCCGATTCCCAGAGCAGCATACGCGGGATGGGGGACAACTGTTCAACTCAGGAGAGCTGAGGCAGGCAAGACTTGCAGGCATGAAGCGGTGGGTCCAAGGCCACAGGGCAGAACGGAGACCTGGCCTCAGTGTTTCTCAGCCAGCTCTGTGCGTTCGCCCCCAAAGCAAGAAAACATCGGAAGTGTGAAAGAAAAGAAAAACACATTCTGATGAGCAAACCCTTATCCTCAGGTGGAGATGATGTTTGGGACAGAGGCAAGCGTTTTACAGGCACTGTGCCATTTAATCCTCACGAGAGCTTTTTATTGCCCATTACTTCGCAGAAGGAGAAACCGAGGCTCGCAATGGCAAGTTAATTGTTAAGGGGCATCAGGCTGTAGAGTTGTAAAGCTGGAATGCAAAACTGGGCTCTGACTCCTTACCCCTCAACCCTTCTAATGCTGCTGCAGCTGAAGACTGAGTCTGGTGTTGGAAACAGCTGAGGACCTCTGGGCTTCCAGCTCTGTGTGGGTCCTCACGCCCAGGGCTGCCGGGCTGTTCCCGCCTCCACTTCCTCATCTCCCTGCCCAGTTCCCCTGTTCTGTGACTCCTGCCTCCTTTCAGAAATTGAGTGCAGGGCTTTTTGATCCCTTTATGCCACCTAGGTCAATTTCCAGAAGGAGCAATTCGTTCATTCATTCATATGTTTGTCCATATTTACAGAGACCCTAACATGTTGCAGCTATGTTTCTGTTGCTGGACACACAAAAGTGAATGAGACAGACGCTGACCTTCCCTAAGGATGCTAGTCAGGGCAGATGGAATTAATCACACACTTTTCAGCTGGGGATGAAAGAAGCGCCGTGATGGAAAATAAAGACCTGGAAAGTGATAGAAAAGGCCGGAGGAAGGCTGGCTACTTTCGACAGTGCTCAGGAGGAAGGAATTCATAAAAGCAGAGAGAGCCACGAGAAAGAAGGCAGCCAGGACAGGGCGGGCCAGAGAAAGTTTAAAGGTAAAAGCCTTGTGGGGAGAAAGAGGGAGCCGGCTGGGAAGGCCTGCAGATCACCAGACAGGAGGGGTGGAGGAGCCATCTGGGACGGGGTGGGGGAGTGTGAGCAGCTTGCAGAAGTGGGCAGAACTCTGCCTAGACACCAGCCACAGCAAGGACTTCGGGTTACAGTGGAGAAGACAAGAAGCCGTCGGGGGACTCTGCGCCTAGGCGTTGATGGGAAGGGGACGTTGCCGGAGCTGTAGAAACCACCAGTTACTGGCCATACTCCTCTCGAAGAGTCCGTCAAAGCCTGGTTTGCTCAGTTGCCAAGGATGTTCCAAAGAAGAAAGAAAAAGCAGGAAAACAGAAAGAAATACCAGTCATGCTTTGTCATTTGGACTCGGCATCTGGGACTTAATGCACAGCTCTCTTGGCGTGGTTCTTCCCTTTGAAACCTGTGGAGGCTGTTTCTGCAGCTGGTGCTGCGAGCCCTGTTGGCTTGTGAAGCACAAAGGACAGAGGGACAGAGTCTCCAGGGACCTGAGGGAAGGAGAAGGAGCAGGCAGTAAGGCCAGGTAAAGCGTCCAGAGACCGCTTGCTCTGAAGGCTGCAGGCCTGGCTTCTGCTGGGTGGAAGGGTCTGAATTTGCCCTCACAGCCAGCACAGTGCTGTGACTTCCTGTGGGCTTCTCAAGGGAGCACTGTGACTTCCTGTGGGCTTCTCAGGTGAGCACTGTGACTTCCTGTGGGCTTCTCAGGTGAGCACTGTGACTTCCTGTGGGCTTCTCAGGTGAGCACTGTGACTTCCTGTGGGCTTCTCAGATGAGCACTGTGACTTCCTGTGGGCTTCTCAGGTGACATCCCTCCTGGAATGCACCTGGACAATTGGCGTTAGTAATCCCAACAGCCCTGGATGAAAAATCCTGTTGATAAGATTAAGTAGGTCTGCACATAGAATAACAGCTCAGACCTCAGGATAGACAGGCTCAGCCCTCTCATGGAACTGTGTGACTTTAGAGGAGTGTTTTAGCCTCTCTGAGCCTCAGTTTCTTAGTCTACACAAAGGGCATAAGAGTGCCCACCTATTGGGCCCTGGGTGGTTATGAGGTTTAAAGAGGAAAATAACCACAAAAATCTTCAGCCAAGTTTGGATCTTGGCAAATACTATTACTGTTGCTCTTGTAGAGCTAGGAAGGGGAGGACCTGAGATTCACATCCAGGTTGCTAGACCTTTTCCACCACCCCAGGTTCATCCCAACAGTCACCTCAGGAAGGTGGGCACATGCTGCTCTTACTTTGGTTTGAACTCCTCACTGGAGGAGCCAGGGTCTCCATAGCTCCTACCTGGAGGGTGACTAGGCAGCCATGGACCTGGCCACTGAAAACAAGGTGAGCAAGAGACCTTCCTCTGCGCCAGCCTGGCCTTGGCATGTGCTGGGACAGCAGGATGGCCAGGAGGAAGGAAAAGGAACCAAGGTTCCCCGCTGCCCCAGGACCTCTGCGCACAGCAGACCGGATTGTTGTAAACAGCGACACAATTTCTTCCACCCTGCAGCCTCTTCTTACCGTGTGGCCTTGCTGCTCCCCATCAAGAGGTGGAATCTCTGTCACTTCCCTTTGTACCTGGGTGGGTCTTGGTGATTGCCTCAACCAAAAGAGTATGGTATGGTACTCTAAGGGACTTATAAGGTCCGACAAAGTGACACAGATCCCACCTAGCCTTCTCTCAGGATGCTTACCCTTGAAACCCACTCACCACACTGTGAGGGAGCTCAAGCTTCATCATTTCTGCCCAGCAGCCAGTTTGGGCCACCAGATCTGAGAATAAGTGGTGACTCCAGCCACTGTAATTATCTGAGGTACTAGTTAAGAATTACCTGAGTAACATAGCAAGACTCAGGAAGAGGAAAAAGAAGGAGGAGGAAGAGAAAGAGGAGGAAGGGGGGAGGAGGAAGAAGAAGAGGAAGAGGAAGAAGAGGAGGAGGAGGAAGAGAAAGAAGAAGGAGCGGGGAGGGGGAGGAAAAAGAATAGATATTTATTCAGCTCATAGTTCTGAGGCTGGGAAGTCTAAGAACATGATGCCAGTATCTAGTGAGGACCTTCTAGCTACATCATAATACGGTGAAGAGCACCATACCAGGAGACAGAATGAGTGTACAAACTTAAAATCATCTTTCTGTCTTATAAAGCCACCAGTACCATCATGGGGGCCCCACTACTATGATCCTAATCACCTCCCAAACATCCCTCCTCTAAATGTCATCAAAATGTGAATCTGGGGATTAAGTT
Source organism: Hystrix cristata (assembly GCA_004026905.1). Lineage (NCBI taxonomy): Eukaryota > Metazoa > Chordata > Mammalia > Rodentia > Hystricidae > Hystrix > Hystrix cristata. The sequence continues at coordinate 7,161 of PVJO010010158.1, forward strand.
TCCAACATATGTATCTTGGGGGACACATTTAAACTACAGAAACTCCTCACATTCTTTGGGTGAGAGACAGACAATAAACCAAATAAGCCACAGGCTCAGGACTCTGTCCTCTGCACAGGTGTGCTATAAGGTGAGGCAGGCCCATTTTACTCTGCCAGGTGCCCAAAGCCCAGATGCTCTGCCTCAAGGCTGGCACTTCCCGTAGGCCCAGGCTGGCAGTGAGTAGGTAGCTACCCTGGATTGCAGATCAGGAGACCCAGGTCCTCACTTAGTGATCTGGCCAAGTCGCTTTGCCCCTCTGCTCCTGGGTTTGCTCCACTCTCTAGTAGGAATGAGAAACTGAGCCTTGCTTACTTCCCAGGTAAGCTTGTCTGTCAAACTATTTCGTGGACCCTAAACAGTCTTTACAGATACAAGAAATTAGAATCTTATGATGAACTTTAGCCAGAAAGATGGAACGCTTTACAGTCTAGCTTTCTAGACCCAAGAGAAAACCAGGGTAGAAAACGGAAAACTGGGGAAGGCCTGTCTGCCATGAAGCAGCTGCTAACACCGAGAGAGCAAAATTGAAGATCACAGCCGGAGCCTCAAGGCCTGTTCCCACCAGCACACAGGCAGATGACTCGCTTGTGAGCTCAGCCTTCCCTCAGTCTCGCCTGCCTCCGCTCCCTCTAACTGTCTGGAGAGGAAACTCCAGAATCTGCCACTTGGCATGCACGGGGGAGGAAAATGGAGGCAGATTGACATGCCGTTTCATCAAGGCCCCATTTTCCATTTCAGTCGTTAAATAGAATTTTGCTTTAAAATGATTAATAAGTTCGAATTCATATAGCAAGTTATAGATAACAATTGTGGGCCCCATAGGCAAGAACAAAAGAAACTTCATTATTGCATTTCATTCATCAAACCTCTAATAAGAATGTCATTACTTATGTGCCTTTGCCTTCCAACCCTGAACAATAGGCCACTTCCTAGGACTTTGTGTGACCTAACAACCACCCCAAAAATGAATATGTTCACCTGCAAGGAAAAATATTACCCTGGATTTACAACGGTCTACTGAGCCATGAAAAGAAAATCTCAGAAATGTCCATCTGGACTTGTAGTGACCTGGCTGGGAAAGTCTTAGTAGAAAAGGGGCAACTGAGAGGTCCTGGTTTGCACCACCCCTCAAGAAAAATATCCAAACGATGCCCTTGAAAGTTATATGCCTGCAGTTATTCCAAAAACAACACCCCAAAATAGATGAACCAATGGGTCAGGAAGCGATTTTCCTTGGAGGGTAATGTCTTCTGCAGTATGCCAGCTGTGTGAGTGATTTACACGCTGGCCCCACAGGTATTATGGGCTGCCCTCACCGAGACATGGCCCTGTTTGTCTGAGTCTTGCACGCTTCCCACCAATCTGAGGCTGGTTCTGCCTTCGATGGCATTTTTATGCAGACTGTGGTCTCTTTCACTTGGCTGTTGTGCTTTCTCGTAGTCTCCCCCAGAAGTGCACCTTATATGTCTCCAAGGCTCACTCAGCTCCTTCCTCTCTGCTTGAGACATTTTTCCGTCTCACTCAGCATTTCTACCAGCTAGGGTTCAGAACAGCTACAGTGCTTGACCTTCAGCGAGCCCGGCTTGGCGCCCACTCTTTGGAAGGCTGCTTCATCTCCTGCCTGAGGCCATCAGCCAATGGGTGGCTGTCCTTCAGACAGGTACCTAGGAGAAGGGGGAATCTGATTAGTCAACTGTGCTTCAGTCAGGTGTCCAACTTGAGGTTGTTGCTGAAGGGGCAGAGGGAGACTGGAAAAGGGTGATATGACTGATGATTTCTGAAAAGGGGGAGATTGCTATAAAATTCTACCTACACAAAGGCTACTTTGTTATGTTTGTTTGTTTAGGTTTTTAACTCTACTGATCCTTATTTCTGAAATAGGCTATTCTCTATTGAACACGAGTTGCTCTTTCTCCCTTGGTCTCACACTGCAAAGTTCTTGAGGTGGGAAACAAATTTCAGACATCATCAGCCTTTACCCTAATGACTCTCCTCTTCTGAAGAGTTCCACCTCTCCCCATGGTCTCCTTTACTGGGACCTGTCTGTTTTCATGTGTGCCCTCTGAGGAGTGCTCAGATCTAGGTTGCTGTAGCTCCTTTCCTTCTCCTACTCAGCAAGGCTCTTCTCCCTGCGTCCCACATCCCTGGAGTGGAAGCTGGGCCTCTTCCTCCCCACTGGAGGCTCTGAGTTACTGCAAGGGCCTTCAGCACCACTCCTCTCTGCTTTGATGCTTGCCTTTTTTGATCTGGACACCTACTGTGTGGCCAAGTGGTCCAAACCTAACTCCAGTCACGAGAACAGCCAGGTATCTGGTATTGGCCGCCACACTTCCGGTCTTGTCACTGAGTTAAAAACTTCTTTATTGTTTGACAAAAATGAATCCCACTTTATCTGCTGTGGTGACTTTGTTATATGTAATTAACTAGACTGAACCATATTTCCCAGAATTTCCTTCCTTGTGGGTTTTGGATGATTAGACTGAGGACCAAAGAGGAAGTTCTCAGGGGAGAGTCAGAGGGTAGAAAGGAAGCAGCAGCTGTTTTAGGGCTCTCAGGAGTCTGCTACCTACCTTGTTAGTGAGAGCAGCAGTCTGGCCTGCAGGCCTTGCCCTCCCCTGGACTCTCCTCTGGCATCTTGGACTCAAATGAAGGTCCCAGGCCCCTGTGGCACATTCTGTCTCTGAGATCAGAGTCAACAGGATGTGACACAGGTTCCAGCCCTGCTCCTGGGCTCTCTGCTGTGCCGGGGATTCCAGCTGATTCTTGGTCTCCCTACTTCACATCCACATTCCTTCCTTCCCAGTTATGGTCTTGGGAGCTTCAGGCCCCAGCGTCTGACAGGAGAAGAGCAGTCCAGAGAATCCTTGAGCAGCTCCCCACCGGTAAGGTCACAGCCCTACACACAGACGTCCTGGTGGGTGTCTCCCACTGAACCCTGACTGAAATGTCTACTAACAGCTACCTGCTGCCACTCTTGACCAGAGCACTGGTCCTTTCCCTGCATTCTACCCACTGGATTTGCTTTAATTAAATTCAAAGAACATTTAACAGTAGCAAAATGACTCGTTTCATTGATAAACTTACCAACTAAAATGATCAGCTCCACCTTTATACTGAAAAGGAGTACAAAGGATGTACCTGCTTCAAGATGACCTTGCTGGAGAAACGCTTTCAGACATATTCAGAAAGTTAACAGGCATCAATAAGTGTATGGCTTCCTACAGAAGGCTGGAGGGAAATTGCTACATGACAGGCACAGAGCAATGACAGCTTCCCCGCGCCTTCATGCGAGTGCCTTGCAGCTCTCAGGAGAGCCAGGCAGGCACGGAGTAGCCTCCTCACTTGACAGAAGAGGAGACTGAGGCTTGGGGACACTCGGTGATGTGCAATAACTTATAAATAAGAACTTACAAATCCGGGGGCCTAAGAGCCTAACATAACCCCTCAGTTGTACCTTATTTGGCACACACAGTAATTTTCTCTGGCTTGGTTTTTATTACTAGCTTCCAATGTTTAAAATCGGAAAACTTGTCATTGCCCCCTCTCCCGCAAAAAAAAAAAAAAAAAAAAAAAAGCGAAATACTGGAAAGTGAATAGAATAATGCCGTGTAAATGTCACGTGTATGCCCACCTCCAGGTATCTGGAAACCGTTTAGATTTTCTGTTTACTCATCTCCAAAAAAATAGCCCTTGCTGCTTTGGTGGAAAATAACTGCTCCTAGTGATGACTTAGCTGTCTCGATTCCTCCCCGGCACCCACAGAGGAACTGAATGATCCACACAGGCTCTTAGAATGGCTAACTTGGGAGAAACCAAGCACGAGAGGGGGGCAGCAGGCTGGGAGCTGCCACCCACCATCCTGATTCTCCCAGGACTGAAGCCACACTTTGCTAAGACTCAAAAAGAAGGGAAACCGGAGTGAGTTTGGTCACCCCGACTGGAAGACTTCTGTAGATGCAGAGATTAAGGAAAATCAAAGATCAGTGGCTGGAGGGGGAACTGAGAGCTGAAAAGTTTTGCTGTGGCGTGAAAGGCTTTTAATGGGGCCAAAGGAACAAATCTGAGACTGTCCCTCATCTTACAGCACTCTGTGCTGTCTGCTGTCCTGAAAGAGCTCAGCCGGTGGTCAGCGAGTCCCAGCTCTGTCGTTAACTGGCTGGGTGGCCAAAAGCAAATATTTCTCTCCCTTTGCCCCAGCTTCCCTTCCATAAAGGGGTACTTTGGACTCAGGGACCATGGTTCTCCTCCCTAGTTAGAGCAACTTGGTGCACCATGCACTGTTAAACTCACTTTCAGGGCTATTTGGCTTCACCCGATAACCACACAGCAACTCAGCAACTCAGCAACTTTGTTCAGTAACTCAGTCCACAGTATCAATAACAGCTACTGCTTATTGCCCAAATTGGGCTGTAGGCATTTTAAACGCATTACCTCATTGAATTCTCATGAATATCACTAATTTACAGATGAGGAAATTAAGGTGTGGAGCAGGAAGCCTCTGGTCCAGTGACTCTGATGTAAGATCTGAAGCTGAGATCCAAGCCCACAGGCTCCAGTCCCAGGGTCTGTTCACCAGGCCACTGCTCTGCCGTGCCACCTCCCTTTAAGTTAGTATTGTCTGTCTGTCTGGGCTTCATTGGCTCATAGTTGAAGAATCAGGGTCTACTATGTTGGAGTATCATACGGTGGTTACAGGCCTGCCCTGATGTCCAGGACCTGGGTTTAGATGTGACCTGCAACTTTCCATCTGGGGGACGTTGAGCATATCACAGGAGTTCTTCAAACTCACTCATCTCTAAATAGGCTAATAGTCATAGCAGAGCATAGAGTTGCTGTGGAACTCAGTTGGAAGTTGCGTACAGGACATGCATGGCTCCCAGGCATGCACCTTGCAGGAATGCGTCTCTGTGTCCCCTAAGGACGCCCACTGGAATGTTCGGGCTCTACAGTGCACCATTTGCAATGGCACCAGCCTAGAAAGAACCCCAGTGCACCTGGACAGTAGACATGGTGGATTGACACATGACAAAGGACTCCAGGTGAGAGGGCGAGAGGGTAAGGGGGAAGCACAGCCAGACACAGCCACCTGGGAGCTGGCTGGCTGCCAGCGGAAGGAAGGAAGTCAGACATGGAGGATGTACCTGCCGCGATTCTGCTGAAATGAAGGTCACTGCTATTTGCTGCTGTGAGAAGCAGGACAATGGTTCCCCTGCCAGGTAAAAGTAGTGCCTGGGCGAGGGGCAGGGTGGTTTCATGGGTCCCTCTGTGATCTGCATCTTGGTCTGATCCTGGTCACAGGTATGTGCTCACCTTGTGAGAACCCAACAAGCCTGTTGTCCTTGTCCTCTTTTCCTCGTCTCTCAGAGCTCCTGGCACAGAGCGGGACCGGGTACGGAGTAGGTACCTGCTTGATAAATGACTTCTTATTGAGTATTGGTTAGCCATTCCCTGAGCGGCTGAGCCCCCTAAATCATTGGATAAACAAATAGGCAAATAAATAAAACCTTGTTCTTACCCAAATGTGGCCGATGCTGCCTGCTCAGCAGTCAGAACCGGGCTTCCCTGTGTCCTGGTTTGCTCCCTCGGAAGTCTGGGGTTTCCCCGATGGTATACGTCCTCTTCCAGCTTACTGGTTCAGTTGTCTTTGGCAGTGAGGCCCGGGAAAATCATGTGTCCCCGTGTCAGCTCACAGCCTGCTTTCCTCGCCTGCTCAGAAGGAAGCAGAAGTGAGAATGGCCCTGCCTTCCCCTACTCCTTCCTCTCCTGGCGGAAGAGTCCTGGCTGTTCTCACCCAGAGCAGCCATAGTTTCTCTGAGTAGAGACCAGGCCTGCAGTGAGGGTGCAGCTTGGAGAAAATCCTTCAGCCTGGGAGTTACTAACTCAGTGGCACACAGAGATCTGGTATAAGAAGGTGACAGTTCGAGCCTGGTCATACAGTGGTGCCTGGTCATCCTGTCCCTGGTCCACTAAGGGGCACTGGCTGGCTTCCCCAGTGGTCCCCACACCTAACCATTTTTGTTCCTTCCTGATGGAGCTGGATGCTCAGGATGCTGAGGAGAGCGGAGAAAGAAGTGCCCAGGGTGGTCTCCTGGCTCCTAACCCAGGGTGGTCTCCTGGCTCCTAACCCAGGGTTCCTCTGTCTTGACCCAGGCACAGCAGCTGGGGCAGCTGGCTAAGTGTAAGACAGGAACCCTGGCTTTCATATTTCTGCTTTGCATGCTGCTATCCCTGAGCCCACAGAAACTTCCTTTTGTTCCCCCTGTCACTCCACAGCCTGTCATTCCACAGCATTAGCCACCAAACACTTATCCAGTAGCTACTGCCTCCCCAGTCATACCAGTTACGGGGCCAAGTGCTGGGGGGACCCCATCTCTGCCTTGAGGCCGATGGTTCACTTGTGTATTTAGTTCACAGGGTGGCTCAGGTGCATTCCACAAACCAAGTAACAATGGCTTTAACGAGACAGGTTTGTTGCACTCTCACTTGAAGTCCAAATTGGTAGGCAATGTGTGGGTAGGTGGCTTTGTTTCATGAACCAAAGAGCACGGTCCAAGTTCTTTCTACCCTGCTCTGCCAGCCCCTTGCTTGTTGCTGCCCACATGGTCAAAGCTGAAAATAGGAGAAGTGTAAAGAAAGAGGTGTCCTCCAAAGACCTGACTTAAGAGGTTCCTATACCACTTCTCCTTACATCCTATTGGTCTTTCTTAGTCACATGATCATATCTAGCTGCAAAGGAAGCTGGGAAGTGTAGTCTCCAGGAAGATGGTCCTCTACCCAGATAAAACTTGGGAATTATATTACTAAATAGGAAAAAGGAAGGATGGATTTGGAGGGGCGTTTCTGACACATGAGGAGAGATAACAATAAATAAATGCTTTTATTGCGTAAGTCAGATGGACAGGAAAGGACTTTAAGGTGACATTTGAGCAGAAAGTTGAATGACTTAAGATAGCTGTCCATGTGCTATCAAAGGAAAGAGGGTTCTAGGCAGGTGGAGCAAGAAATAAAAGGCTCTAGGTGGAAGAGAAGAAGGAGTTTTGTGTATTTAGGAATACCCAAGCCAGGTATGATGGTATGTAGCTGTAGTACCAGCTACTCATGAGGCTGAGGCAGGAGGATCACTTGAGCCTAGGAGTTCAGGTCCAGCTTAGGTAGGATAGCAAAATTCCATGTCTAAAAATAAAATACATTTTAAATAAATTCACAATGAGTAGCACTTCAAGAACAATCACAAAGAGTCTGGCTGATCACAGGAAGGGTGCTGGAGTATTTTTCTGAGGGTGAAGGATGAGGAAGGGATAGTAGGAGTTTGGGGACAAGCATAGAGGCAGAAAGTAGGTAGGAGGCTGTACATTTGTCAGAGGAGAGAAGAAGAGCTTCGGAGCTGAGAGAAGTGTGGTTTGCTCACAGTCAGGTATTGAGAGCACAAGACCTCCGCCCCAAGGGATAAAGTGGAGAGAGATCTTAGAGACCTGCCTACACACACACACACACACACACACACACACACACACACACACACACGCGGCTTCCCAAGAGCCCAGCCTGGCCAGACGCAGCAGCAGGAAGCCATTCTAAGAGCTCGCCTGATCTATTCTCGCTGAGAATGTTTCCCAATATAATTTACAAAATTTCAGTTGGAAATGCATTAGCAGCTGAGCAGTGAGGAACTTCTATGGGGTAAATAGGAAAACTAAATTAAAACCCCAGCTTCAAACACAATCGACCGGTACGTGCAGCCCCTGCAGTCTTCTCTAACCTTTTCAAGTCTAAAGAGCCCTTTTGTTTTACCCGGTTTATGGGTTGCCTTTCATTTGATTTGGTTTCAGAAAGTTTTTATGGCATCCACTCAGACAACTGCTGACGAGCTGGCATGCACGTCCCTCCGTTTACACCTCCATCCTAAAAGGATCTCGGGAGGAGAGAGGCAGGCATTTCAAACACACAGAAAGCATAAAATAGAGAGATCAAGAGCAAGAATAAGAGAGACGGACAGGCATGGAGACAGAGAGAGAGAAAGAGACTCATCGAGACACACAGAGGGAGAGAAAGGGAAAGAAAATAATACAATGGCCTTCCTTCTGCCTGCTGCCCTCCCCAAGTGGTGCCTCAGAGGCCTTGGGGTGCAGCTCAGCAGCAGGCCTGAGTCTCTGGGTTCCGTCCTCAGTCCTGCAAAATAAAAACAAACCAACGAACATCGTAACCACGACACTGATTCCTTTAAGTTGTATCAGTCCTTTTTTGGTCCTGTGTCAGTTTGCCTTTACGATGGGACTATTTTGCCAATTTCTACAAGATTTTATCATGAGGCCCTCCTCCCCTTTTCTTCCTTCACACAATGCCTTCCTAGGTCTTGGTCTCCTCTCCAAGCCACTCCCTTTTCTTTCTGTTATTTCTGCGTCTTGCTTCCAACTTCACTTTCTAGAGCAAGCTCCAAATTCTGTTTGACATCAGAGAACTACTTACGTTGCTTTGGAACTTTTAAGCACCAGTCACACCGTGTAAAGGCACAAGGGTCCCCATCTTCTCTGCAGAATGGGAGGCATCTGTTGCCAGGACACGGTGGCCACACAGCCCCACAGAAGGTCTCAGCCTATCGCCAGCCAAGGGGCAGCACCGAATGCTGCTATCCATCCCGGATCCCGCCTTTCACAAATTCAAGCTGACAATGACTGTAGCATCTATTATATGGCTGCCAGCTGCTAGGGACCAGGACGAGTTCCTGCCATCACTCCGGCACACAGGCCACAGTAGGCCAGCAAATACATAACACAATTCCAGCTACAGACTGGTGGTTTGGAAAAAATAATGTAGAAAGGTGACTGTGCTTGGTTGGTGGGACAGGTTTCTCTGGTGCGGTAGTGGGGCCTGGAATTCAAGGGAGAGCCATCTGAGCAGAGACTAAAGTAATGTGACAGGAGGAGACCAAGTCAGTGTACATTAGGTGGGGATGAGCTTGATGTCTTCAAGGAAAAGAAAGAAATGTCTTCACATGCCTTGATTGTATTTGGTGACTTAGATAGTTTGTTAAATTTAAAAGGTCCTCATTTATATGCTAACATGCTAATGTTTCCCGCACTATGGTGGGTATGAAGTGGCTAAATAATACCCCTCCAAGCGTCCACCCAAGAGCACAATGTGGGGATAGAATGGAGGGGAAGTCTGAGGATCTGTGCCCTGGACCCCCACAGAACCTCCCACCTGGAGCTGCGTGTTCCGTCTGCAGCCTTTCCCACCTTTCCCCACTGACCTCTGCCCTCAGCCCAAGCCCCAGGCACAGCTAAGCCAGAAAAAGGTGGGCCTGTGCCCCACAGTGCCAAGCAAGCTGCCCAACCCGGCTGCAGGCCTTCCGCAGGACACAGAGGAAGGGGCGGGGGGAGAAAGCGACCTGAAATCTGTAAAGAAGAGGTATCAATGGAACCTCAGATTCGCTGCTGTTAATTCTCAACACTTAACCCCGAGCAATGTGCACAGAGGGACTGAATTCTCTGCAGCGAGTGTTGAATTTGGAAGTGACTGCCTCCACCCAAGCCAGATTGGATCATGGAAGCGTGCTGGTGCTGCAAAACTCGGTCTATGAAACAAGAAAGACGTGTACCCTGAACAGGGAATTTCTGCAGTCACACATGGATAGTTTCCAAAGAGAAGAGATTAGCAATTAATGCTGAACTTTCACTGTGTGTATATCACTCGTATAATTCTATCTCTATATATATCTGCGTATAGAAGAGTGTCTTTCTAGACAAGGTCCCTTGCTGGAGTGTTCCAACCATCATATTTCCCTGTTTTATGGGGAAAACCAAAACCAAAGCAGTAAATGCATAAAAAGAAAGGGTGATTTTAAACCTGATCTTCTCTTTGATTACAGATGGTTGAGAGAAAGGGAGAGGGAGGGAGGGAGGGAGAAAGAGAAAGAGAGAGAGGGAGAGGGAGGGGGGAGAGAGAGAGAGAGAGAGAGAGCTAAACAAAGTCAGAAGTGAAACAGCAATGTGGGAAACATAATAGACAAAGGGCTAATTTTTATTATTTACAAAGAGCTCTTACAAATCAATAAGGAAAAGACAAACAGCCCAACAGATAAATGAGCAAAGTACAAGAACATGCAGATAGCAGAAAAAACCAACACATTTGGCCAGCGATATAGGAAAAGAAGCCCCATCTTACAATTAACAAT